>WEIS01000024.1:36627-53031 GCA_013389965.1 Todus mexicanus | reverse complement strand
CCAGCCAGGACCCCCCCCAGCACCCCCATCTCTGCCGCCAGCCATGGACTTGGGGAGCCCAGGGAGGTTCCGCTCCGTTTTGGGGTGCCCGCCCTACCTGCCGCGCCCAGCGGAGCCCCTGGGGCGCATCCCCCCTGCCCCAGCTCCCCCCTGCCCGATGCGCTCACGGGGAGCAAAGGGAGCCGGGAGTCACTTTAATTTGGCTATTTAAAAATAAAGAAATACCAGAGGCTTTGAAAGCCCGGAGGGGTCCCAGCGGAGGGACCTCCATCCCCCCCTTCAAAGGCCGCCTCGGCTTTCTTCCCCCCGCTCGCAGCGCACAAAGGTGCGCCAGCACTTTCGTCTCTCTGCAAAGACCTTTTTAATTGGTTCCAGGCAGAAGGTTAAAATCTCGCCCCTTCCCTTCGCTGCTCCGAGAGGGGAAAAGGGGGGGAAAAAACATGGGCTGAGGGGAGGAGGGTTTGTGGCAAGGTGGGGCTGAGCCGGGGAACACCCGGGGGCCAACGTCCCCACCACGGGGTCCAGGGTGGCCGAGGGTGACGGGGATCACTGGTGAGAGCAGCGATGGCCAAGGTGGGGTCACCGAGGGGGCTGTGCTGGGCTCCAGAGCACGAGATGCTCGGAGGGACGAGGGAGCTGCTCCGTGCTCCCGCGGGAACGCCAGTTTCAAGGGTTTCTGCAGGGATTCCCAAAAAGTGGGTGAAGATGAGGCAGACGGGGGCTGCTCCGACCTCGGCGGGTCTCCTCAGGCTGCAGAGCCCCCTCGGTGCATCCTCATCCACCCTCGGCACATCCCCGCCCACCCTTGGCACATCCTCACCCACCCGTGGCACATCCCCATCGACCCTCGGCACATCCTCACCCACCTTTGGCATATCCTCACCCACCCTTGGCACATCCCCGCCCACCCTCGGCATATTCTCACCCACCCTCGGTGCATCCCCAACAACCCTCGGTGAGGAGCGTGGTGGCCCCACGCCGCCATCCCCCATCCCCATCCCCATCCCCACCCCGCCGGAGCCGCCATCCTCCCTCCCGGCACTTGGGTTTCCTTTCACGGAAGGGGGAGCTGAGAAAAACGCATCAATTATTGAGCCGGGGCGCCGCGAGCCCGACGCGTCCCCCTTGCTAATGCCGCTCAGGTAGAGCCGCGCGGAGCCGCAGTCAGACACCTCCTAACACGATTAGCTGCAGGGCTCTTCCAGCGCGCTTCAAGGTCAATTTTTCTGAGGCTGACAAAAGGAGGGGGCCGGGCAGCGGCTCCCCCCGCCACGGCCCGGGACGGGGAGGCAGGACGCTGGGGACGGGCACCGGCAGCCCCCGAGGGATGCCAAGGGGACCTCCAGGGCAGGAGGGACGGGGTCCCGGTTCAACGGGAGGCTCACGGGGATGTGGTGGGGCTCCCGGTGGGATGGAGACTTGGGCAAAGCCTCCTCCAGGGCAGATTGGTGGGAATCCCAGTGGGATGGGGACACCGTGGGGCTCCCAGTGGGATGGGGACACGATGGGACTCCCCGTGGGATAGGGACACGATGAAGGACTCCCGGAAGGATGGAGCAATGACAGGAGGCTCCAAGGCCACAGACAGGGACCCCGCAGACCCCTCCTCAGCAAAGCGACTCCCACTGCTCAGCGCAGGAGCGGGTCCAGCCCGTCCGGCCGCGCACGGAGCACCGATTGGATCCAGATGTTTTCCCCCTGGCAGCCGGAAAGCGCTTCCCCCCACGCAGAACGCGCTCGGCAGCCCCTTCCGCCGCCCCGCGCCGGCTGTGCTGGGGCCGGGCAGCTCGGGCGAGCTCTGCCGGGCGGAGGGATGGGCTCAGCGGGCCCGGCACGTGGTAGCAAAGCCAAAAAAACCAACCCCAGACCTCAGCCCGGATGAACTGGGCTCCAACAGCCGGGCGTGAGCGCGTTGGGAAAGGGTTGGCCGGCGGCTCGCGGCGATGCCGGGTGCAGGGACCCACCAAACCCATTCCCAAAAGGTCTCCTGAAGGACACCAGGACCCCCACGTTCCTTGTCCCACCTCCTCAGGTCACGTCCTGCTCTGGGGAGGGTGCTCAGGGCAGCGTGTTCCCGCCCGGGACAGGGCCACGGTTTTCTGGCCCCTCCGACTTCGGCCCAGAGCGAGGAAAATCACGAGAAAGCCTCCGAGACCTTTCTGAAGAGCCAGAGCCCGGGTTCACCCCTCCCACCTTATCGACGGCCCATCGCAGCTTCCCAATCCTCAATTCCCATTAAAAAACCCCCACGATCGCGCTCTCCGAGTTACGGGGAAAAGCCTGAAAACTGCCCCCCGGGGACTAAACAACTCCAGAAAGAAGGACAAAAAAATTAAGATCACGTAATTTATATTATTTAGACCCCGGCCGCCGGCAAACCAGTCTCGTGACTGGAGGGAACCGGGGCCGTTCACACCTTGCAGGAGGTGAGGAGGTGGCCAGGGCTGGAGAGCAGGACGCCCGGCGCCGCCCGCGCCACACCCCGCACCGCTCCGACACCAGGATCCCGGCTTGAAATGAGATTTTAAAACACCTCTGAGCTGGAGGGAGGCGGCGCTGCCGCAGGACAGCGGGTTATTTTTATCGCTGTATTCGTTCCCGTCTAATTGCCGGGATGTTACTAACGGCACGGAGCAGGGTCCGGGGCTGCGGGGACGCCGCCGTCGGTCTGTCCTGCCTCAAAACCCAGCCCTGGACGCCCCCAGCAAGAGCGGCACGTGCCGCTCCTCGCAGCTCCGCCGGGGACAGGAGCCGTCGACCACCTCGTCCCCTCCCACCTCCAGCCCCAACGCTCCTTCTCCTCCAGCTCCATCCAGCAGCACCGGGGAGCAGGATGGGGACTCCTCTCCCATCTCCCTCCTCCTCCTCGCTCCGCCACAGCTCCCAGTCCCTCCCCAGCTGGGGATGCTCCCACCACCACTGGTTCTCCAGCCCCAGGGCTCCAGTGCACCCGTCAGCCTGTCCCATCCAGGATCACACACAGGGAACCTCCTGCGGTCTCCCACCGGCCCCTCTCGGAAACCCGACGTCTCCGACGCGGCAAAAAGCCCCCGGTTTGTGCCGGTGCCGGCGGCTGGGCCCCCGCGGGTCACCGGGAAACGCGTGGAGCTCTCGCCGTGGCTGCTCGATGCAGGAAACCGACCATCAGGGATGGTCTGGAGACAGAATCACTGAATCGTTTTGGTTGGGAGAGATCTTTGAGATCATCGAGTCCACCCGTCCCCCAGCCCTGCCAGGGCACCACTGCCCCGTGTCCCTCAGCACCACATCTCCACGGCTTGGAAACCCCTCCAGGGATCAGGGGGACTCCACCCCTGCCCTGGGCAGCCTGGGACACGCCTGGGCAACCCTTGACAGTGCCCAAGAAATTGCTCCTCAGCTCCAACCTCAACCTCCCCTGGCTGGGGCAACTTGAGGCTGTTTCCCCTTGTCCTACTGATGCCCGGTGCCCTCCCAGCAGCGGAGCTGAGCCAATCCCAGGGTTCACACCCAACACCTCGAAGCGCCCACGGGGGCAGCCCTGCCCTCACCAGGACGCCACCGACATCCCCATCCCCAGAAGCTCCGTCTGTGGGAGGGCAGAGCGGAGCCGCTGCTGAGCAATCCTCTCGGAGGACGCGAACGCTGCCAGGCAGAGCTCTGACTCACGGCAGATGGGAATTAAGACACCAGAAAACGCCGTCCCGTGCTGCCAGCGGCCGCCCGGGCAGGCGCGCGCTCGCACAGACTCGTTTGCACGGCGAGCGCCGAGCTCACAGCTCGCTGCTGATGCCTGCTCAGCGCTTCGGCTCGCGCCTCTCCCAGCACAGCGTCCCCAACCCTCCCGGCTCCGAGCCGCCCGTCCCCACAGCCCCCGAGATGCTGCCTGGGATGGGAGCTGGGATGCGGGAGTTACCGGGGGCAGCTTCCCACAGCGCAGCCGAGGAGCAGCAGCATCCGAGCAGGTGGAGCCCGCTGGGGCTGGGCGATGCCAGAGGTGCCTGCTGGGGCTGGGCGAGGTCGAGCAGCGTCCCAGGGAGGCGACAGGGACACAATTCCAACACACAAACTGCTGCCAGCCGGGAAAACCCAGCGAAGGAGCCGGATCAGGCCCAGGAAGATGCGCTGAGGAGAGCTGCACCCCAAGCTCTGGGACAGCCCTCACGGGACGGTGCCACAGAGAGCACCAACCCCAGGGCCTCCCGATACCAGTGGCCTCCCAGTTCAGCACTGGGGAGGTGATGCCTGCCAGGGATGGGGCCCCCGGTTCCTCCAGAGAGCGGTGACGTCCCCGGGCGGATCCGCGTTCCAGGGTCACGGAGGGAGGCGGCAGCGCGGAGACGTTTCAGCGGCGTTGTACCATCGGAAAAAATTAGAGTCGCAATATTAATTAATCCTCAAAGCACTTTACGAACATTAACTAATTAAGCCTCCCAACCCCTCTGCGAGGTGGGGAAGGTATCATTGTCCTCCTTTCACAGCCGCGGAAAATGAAGCGCGCGGAGGTGACGTGACTCAGCCAAGGTCACCGCGAGCCGGGCGGGAAAGGGGGGAAAGGGACCCCAAAAATCTCGCCCTTCCTGCTGCCCTCGAGCGGGACAGGACCCGGCGGTGCCGGGCACCACGCAGCACCCGCTGCATCCCAGCACCCTGGGCCCCACCCAGCGCCAACAGAGGCAGAGGAGCAGGAGATGGGGCTGCTGCACAAGCTGGGACCTGCTGCACCCCCAGCAGCCGGCAGAGCCCCCGGCGAGAAACCCACCGGGGCCGGGGCCAGAGAGTTAAAGCAGAAAATGCTGAGGGGCTTTATCGAAAGCGCAAACGACCCTGCGCCATTTAAAAGCGATTAGAGGCCCCGGCTGGGTTATCAACCGGCGTCTCAATCACGCGGCATCGATCCAGATAATAGCCGGCAATTGTTCAGATACAATATCATAAAGTCACTTTAACTACAGCCATAAAGCTTCCCCCGCTTGCAGCACCGCCGGGCGCTCCCCGCGCCGCGCCGGGCACGCACCAGGACGGGGGGATGGACGGCAAAGCCCCGGCGGGGCCGTAAGCACGTGCTCAGGTCTGAGCGCGGCAGAGGATGCAGAAAGAAGGACACTGGCGATGGAATGCTGGGGATGGGATGGTGGGGACCAGAGATGCTGAGGATCAGAGATGCTGGCGATGGGATGCTGGGGATGGGATGCTGAGGACCAGGGATGCTGGGGATGGGATGCTGGGGATGAGATGTTGAGGACCAGGGATGCTGGGGACCAGAGATGCTGGGGATGGGATGCTGAGGACCAGGGATGCTGGGGATGAGATGCAGGGGCCATCACCAGCCCCAGCATGAGCCACTGACCTTTGCAGGGACAGGGACAAGGCCACCCAGCCCCGTGGCATCCCCCAGGGATCGCCCCCTGCTTCCAGTGCTCTCCCTGGCTGTGCCTGGAGCACAGGGGACACTGAACCCTCCCGGGCTCCCCTCAGCACCGCTCCGGGGAACCAGCAGCGCCAGCACTAGGGGGGCTCCAAGGCAGCTGCTGAGATTCCCCGTTTCCAGCTCTAATCTGTCAGATTTACGGTAATTAGAAGAAAATGTGCGGTGACAGCCTGGGCCACCTCCCGCACAGGGGCTCTGAACCCCCCAGCTCCTTGGGTTTGCTCTCGCCCCGCAAAAACACAGGGCTCCTGCCTGCGCGGCGCTGGCACCCAGCTCATCCGCAGCACCCCGGGGTACAGGGACCTCCTCCCCCTGCCAACCCCCAGCCCTGGGGCTGATCCAACGTCCCTGTCCCGGCGCTGGATTTTGCTTTCCAGCCAGAGGTCGGTGGGGGTTCGGTTGGCGGCAGCCCCCAGGGACGCCGCCGGCAGCCCCTGCCCGCGCTGGAGAACGCCGCGTCCTCACCCGCCGCTTCCCACTGCTTAATGAGCACAAAATATTTCCATGTTGCCAATTACTTGGTTCGTTTGTGCTGCTGCCGGCGGCGCTGGCGCAGGGAAAATCCCGACGGAGCTCCCCTGGCCCCCCGGGGAGCGGGGGGAGCCCTGGCAGGGTCCCCTCGGCCCTTCCAGTGCAGAGCATCCCCCTCCTCGGCGCATCCCCCCAGTGATCCCTGACCCCCCTGACCCCCAGAGCCGCGCTCGTTAGCGGTCGGCTAACGGCTTTCCCACGTCCCCAGCGTGACACCGATGCGGCCCAGGCGGCAAAGCCAGACCTTGCCGGGATTAAACCGGCCTTTGAGGGTCACGCCAATGCCCCGGCGGTTTGCGCCAGCTGCGAGTCCTGCGGGGCTCTCGCCCGCCGGGCTCCTCGGGTGTCCCCACGCCGCGGTACAAACATCCCTGGGGTGTGGGGTTGCTGCCACCCCCACGGCGCCACGGGGCCCCACGGGCAGAACCCCCGTTCCCCGGCTGCTGGATCTGGCTGAGGCGTTGAAGCAAAGCGCGATTAAACACGTCACGGCGCCAAACTTGCCCATCGGAGCCTGGCGGGGCCGCTCGCCACGGGCACAGAATCTCCCTCAGCATCACAGCAGGATCCAGCCCCTCGAGGGGCTGCAAGAGCGGGTCCAAGTCCGAGCCAGCCCAGGGCATCCCCCAGCACCCGCTCGGCTCCAGCGCTGGGGAGCGACACTGGGAACAGCCCAGTGGGGCTGCGGGACACACAGACTCCCCCCTCAGGCTTCAGAAACCCTCTTTGGGGCTTCTCCCCCAAGTTTCGCTCCAGCAGAAATTGGTTTGGGGTCCAACCAGCCACCGCGCCAGCGCCACAACCCCTCCAGCCGCACGGAAACCCCTAGACACGTGCCGGGCTTCGTGCCATCCCAGCTACATCCATCCTGCACCGGGGAGCGAGCAAACCTCCCGCGCCAGCCCCGGCAGCGCGGCCCGGGCAGGATTTACAGCCGGGGGAGCCCTGGGCGAGAACGCCGCTGCGGCACCGGCATTAGGAAAACATTAAACCGCGCCGGTCGCCGGGAACCGCGCTCCTCGCGCCGCCGCGGCACCTGCGCCCATAAATCCTCGCTCTACGAGGCGGCCGCGGGTGGGGTGATTTATAAGGTGAAACAAATATTACAAGGTCTAAGGGGGGAAAAAAAAACCCCGAAACAACAAAACCAACAAAACCCCATCCAGCTGGGCTCGCCTCCGGCCTGGGAAGGGACTGGCGGCATGAAGCGGGGGGACTCGTGGTGACACCGGGTTTTCCTCGCCGAGGAACCCGCCGGGGAAGGGCTGCATCCCAAAGAAGCTGAGCTCCAAACACACTCGGCTGCGGGATGCCCACAGGAGCCAACCAAGACCCTGGTGTGGGGGAACCCCGGCCCCAAAGCAGCCCCAAGGGAGCCGGGGGGCCGGGGCTGGAGCCCCTCCTCACGCCACAGGCTCTGGGGGTATGAGGAAGGGGCCGGCAACGCGCCGCCTCCCAGCCGGAATTCTGGGTTCCGTCCTCGGAGCAGCGGGACGCGCCGGGCAGCGCTTGGCGAGCCACGTCCTTCTCGATCTCTCCATTGTGCTCCACAGATATTAATTGCTTAATTTAGCCCCTGGCAGCGATCCTCACCTTAAGAGCAGAGAGAAACTGAGGCTGGGAGGGGGAAGGCATTTGTCTGCGTGTAACGAGCTGGGTCCAGAGCTCGCCCCCAGCATGACGAGCATCCCTCTGCCTTATCCAAAAAGCTTCCTGCTTTAAAAGACAGCGCTGTGATTTATTAGGATTAATCAGCTTCGAAATGTTTTTCTGGAGCCCAGGCTCCTGCCGCCGCACACCCGCACCGGGGCCCCGACGCCCTCCCGCTGCCGCTTCGCATCCCAGCGCCGCGGAAAGCTCCAGGAAGGAGCCAAGGAGGAAAATTAACAACTGTGGACGGTCA
This sequence comes from Todus mexicanus, assembly GCA_013389965.1. NCBI lineage: Eukaryota > Metazoa > Chordata > Aves > Coraciiformes > Todidae > Todus > Todus mexicanus. The sequence goes on along the minus strand of WEIS01000024.1, from coordinate 45,187 downwards.
GAGGTGGAGGTTGTTGGGTGACTGGACCTCAGAGCCAGCGATCCCCGTGGATGGGGAGGGCAGGCGGGGAAAGCCGGGAACCACAGGCGGGGAAAGCCGGGAGCTGGTGCGAGGCAAAGGGAATCCACGGCGATGAACGTCAGGCACGACGCCGCCTCGAGAGCACGGATCTCACAGCAGAGTGGGCCCCGCTCCCCGCTCCCACCCCTCGTTTTAGGCTTTAATTCCACCCCGCAGGGCCCCGGTGCCTCACAGGACTCGACTCCTCGCCCAGCTCTGGCCAAACCGAGACCCGCGAACTCGAGGCAACCCAACGGAGATGACGCTGGTCGGGGACCGGAGCCAAAAGCCCTTTGGATTCTGGACGGCGGTTTGGATTCCCTGTTGGAAACCAAACCGGGAGCACATTTTGGCCGGCGCCTGCAGCCAGAGCCGGTGCCAGAATCGCCCGCCGCGCGCCGGTGCCATACCCGACGGCGGTTGTACAACCTCGACGCGGTGCTGGGAGGCAGCGGGTCCTCCCAACCACCCTGCTCCGAGGATCTCGGAAAACCCGAGGAAAGAGTTTGGAGGGTTTCAGAGACGGTCCCCGTGCTCCAAAGCACGAGGCTGCCCCAGAGAGAGGAATCCTGGAGGGTCCGGGATAACGATAATTTCCCTGAATGAAGGACTTTGGAGCCTGCTCTGCCCTCGCTGCTCTCCCAAACACCTCAGCGAGGAGGGGACAGGGCTCAGCTCCCACCCCAAAGCGGGGACCTCGAGGTGAGCACCCGCCCGGCAGGAAAGTGGCTGCAGCACGAGACCCGAGGGAGACGCAGCCGCAGGGTTGGTGCCCATGTTTAAAACGAAGGAAAATGGTGGAAGGGCACAAGGAGGAGGAGCTGGGGTGGGAACCAAAGGGAGAAGCTGTGGGGAGAGGAGAGGTGGGGGGAGAAGGTGATTTTCTGCTGGGACTGGGGCCACTCAGGGCACCCAGCGGCTGCTCGAGGGACCCTGGGATGCTCCTGCCTGCAGGAAAAAACCCAGCGAGGCGATTTCCCCCATCCAGCACCCGCAGCTGGGCTGCTCCCCAAACACAGACCCCCCCTTCCCTTCCCTTCCCACCAGCCCTGCACCCCAGGGACACATAAATCCCAGCTGGACCACGGGAGATGTCACCTAACAGGGAGCAGGTCCCATTTTAGGTGACACCAGGAGGGCAGCCCGGGGCCGATCGCAGCCCCTCGAGAGGCTCTGTCGGGATCTGAGGCCCCAGCGGGTCCGGGACCGCTCAATTCCCAGCTCCGAGTGTTCCAGCAGAGCAAAGGTGACACCGCGGTGAACGCCCGAGCGCCAAATCCTTCAGGGGAGCATCTCTCCCACCCCCGGCCCCGCTCGGCAGCGCCGCGACCGTGACGAGAATCGGTCCCGAGGTTTGGGAAAAGCCCCTTCCCAAGGGGCTGTCCCAGTGGCTCAGGCGGAGGCAGCTCCGGCGCCGGGCCGGGCAAATCGTCGCGATAAAAATAAAGCCAAAATTTGCAGAATAAAAGCAGGAGCGAACAGAGCTGAAGAAGGTTTTGTGTGACGGGAAGCAGGGGAATTCAAGCTGGAAGGTCCAAATATAGAAGCAGCTGAAATTCCGGGTGCGCAGCGGGGAGAGGCGCCCGACGGAGGTTCCCTTCGTTTCGGGGCAAGGGGAAAATCACCACGATTATTTCTAAATAACCAACTCCTCAGCAAACATCGACGGCTTCTTTTCAAACACCAAACCCCTTCAAAATCACGCCAAAACAAAAAGCGCCCGGCCCAGAACCGGGCTCCTTCCTTCCAGCAGGCAAAGCCCTGGATGCAGCCGGCGGGGACGGACAGACGGACGCGGTGCAGCTGCTGAGGACGGACAGACGGACGCGGCCCAGCCGCCGGCACCACCAACCTGACCCTGCGCCAGCCCCACGGCAGCATCGCTCTCGCATCCTCGAGCCATCCAGGGCTGAGCAGCATCCCCGGCGCCCCTCGTCCCCCCCTCGTCATCCCGGGGGGCTCTGCCCCTCGTTTTTCCGCTCAATTTCCCCCCCGCGCCGCTCGGCAGCAGCTCAATCCCCGCGCCGAGGCAGCGGCCGGAACGGCAACGCCAGCGGTGCCAAGTTTAATAAGCAACCCTGATCGAGAAACCAGATAATAATTGGGATTATCGAGCCGGTTGGGAAAAGAGCTTCCCCAGGTCCTGCCGGCACCCGGCACCCGCTCGAGCCGGTCCGGCACCGGCACGGGGCGGCCACGACACCCACAGGGGTCACCAGTAAGACTGGGATGGCTGCTGGGCACGGCAAGGCTGGGGCACTGCCAGGGAGCAGCATGAGCTAATTTATAATCAAAATAATAATCACCATCATCATCATCCCCCCTTTCTGGATGCAGCAGGGTCAGGCGGCACCTGCAGCACAAGGGACCCGGCCACCGCCCTCTCCTTGGGCCCCCCAAATCCCACGGGAGCCCCCGGGGACTCCATCCCCGCATCCCAACTCGAGGGGGGCCGCCGGTGCCACCGCAGCGCCCGCGGCTGCAGAAAAGCTCCGCCGACGAAATAATCCCGTCGCGGTTGGATTTTGTGCAGGGCACGAGGTCCAGGGGCTTTTTTTGCTCAGTGGAAACAGGATTGGAAAAAGGAAGAATCGGGATTTTTTTATTATTTTTTTTTTTTTTTAGTTCTCTACAGGGTCAGGCTTGGCTGATTTTATTTTCCTGCAAATATAAATAGGGCTTTTTAAAAATGACGGGGGGGGAGGGGGAAAAAGAGAAAAAAATAATAATAAAAAAAAATCGAGCCGGTCTAAATACAAGCCCACTAGAAGACACCGTAAGAAATCCTGCTGGAGGACAGGCAGAAATAGCTGGAGCCGGGCTGAGCGCTCAGAAATATTTGTATTTGCTGTCTAAACACTTTATCTGCTCCCCAGCACATGGGAGAGTTTTGCTCCCCGTGTAACGTTACAGGAGAAATAAAACGATACAAATAATTTCTCCTCTTCTGCAGCAGGGAAAAAAAAAAAAAAAGAAAGAAAGAAAAAAAAAACCCCAACCAACCAACCCGACAAAACTCGGCTGCAGAAACACACGAGGGGAAAAGAGCGAAAAACCTCCCCTGGCACGAGGCTGAACGTCACCCGCTCCGTCACCAGGATGGGGGAGACGAGACGATTCCGACGCATCGGGAGGAGAAATGGGCCGGGATCCGGCGGGTCCGTCCCACCCCCCGTTCCTTAACAAACCCCCCGGTGCAATTTCTTCGCCTTTTAGCCCGAGCCGGCGGAGCTGGGGCTTGTGCCAAAGAGCTGCGATGCAAAGGGTAATTCTTGGGGGGTGTTTCGGGGCGGCAAGGGGAAGGAGTTCAAATCAAAAAACACGTTCCCGTCTTCAGATCAAAAGTCTGGGAGAGATGGTTTGAAACTCCGCGGGTGCCGGGGATGCTCCGGCGGTGCCGGCGCCGATGCCGGGAGACTCATCGCCATGTCCCCATGGACCAGCAGCACCAGGCTGGTGTTTGGTGACACCGACACGAGTGTGCACCGAGGTTGTGGCTGCTGGGAAAAACTGGGGAAGGCCACCAAGGCAAAGCAAGGCCGGGGAGGGTAAAAAATGCCAAGAAAAGCAGCAAACTGGCAGCCGTGTGCCCAGGGAATCCTCAGCGGCGTCCCGCGGGATCCTGCCGCAGCCGCCCCCTGGCACAGTCCCGCCGGGACGTGGCTCGGCCCCGTGGCCGGAGCATCGCTCGCGGCTCCGCTGCTCTAGTGGCCGGGACCTGGGAAGCAAAGATGGGACGTGGGGGAACGATTTAAAAGAGGGAGGATGGAAAAAAAGAACAAAAAGGAGCAGCGTGAGCGGCCGCCGGTGTCTGCAGCGCTCTCTGCCAGCAACCAGCCGCAGGAAAACGTCCAACGGATCCGAGCCGGGCTCGGAAATGGGAGCGTGGGTCTCACCAGCCCCGGTGCCAATTGGCTTCACCGGCGGCCGCGAGACGTCGATGGCCACGCTCTGTGGCATCGGAATCACTGCCAGGACTGACAGAGCCAGGATCCGGCAAACGGAGACTGAGCTTCTGCTCCTCACCCCAGGGTGACCCAGGACCCTCCATCGGCGTCACCCAGCTCCCTCCGGCCAAACCCCATCGGGGCGAGGGCTCACGCCAGCCTCTCGCCGTGGGATGGGATGAAGCCAGGAGGAGTCGGGCCAAGTGGAGCAGGATTTGTCCCCTTGAGGCTGTGGATGTGCAAGGGAGAAGCTCCGAGGAACCCGGGTTTAAGCACCTATTGCCAAAAGACGTGCCCCAAGGGTGACCCCGACGCTGGGGACAGGGCTGGGGGCAGGTTGGCACTGGAGGAGACCTTGGGAATCTGCTCCAGGGCTCTGCACCGAGCCCCGCGCCGGAGCCGCCTTGGCAAACCCCAACAGGTTCCCATTTCAACCCGGGTTTGGGGCTCAATTCGGGCCTTCGGGCCTTCCCCAGCCGCCTGTTGAGCCGAAGCCGCTGCCGGCAGCTCCACCGTGGCTCCACCGCGGCCAACCGAGGCAGCTCCAACTCCGCGTCGCTGGTGCGGCCAAGCCAAACCCAAGCGCGGTCCCCAGGAGGGACCAGTGACCCCAGTCCTCCCAGTGACCCGCCTTCGCCCCCTGAGCGGCAGCTTCCCCCGCAGCCCCCACTCACTCAGCTGCCTTTTGAGGAAGGAGCCTCATTAAGAGCTAATTAGCTGGCGAACAATGGGAAGCTATTTAGCAGCCCGGCCACAGCGGCAGCAACAAGCCAAGGGGGGAGAGGAGGGAGGAGAAATAAATAAATAACACCCCTCTGTCCGCCCAGGGCTGAGCTGGGACCGTGCGGGGACCAGCACCCTGTCCGCATGGTGGCCCGGCACGGCCTGGCACTGGCCAAACAGCCTCGCTACCGCCCGTCCTGCTCTCACAGCCCCCTAAACCAGCCCCAACGCATCGCCCCGTGGGTTCTGCCACCTCTCACGGGTTCTGCCACCCCGGCACCGCTCCCACCCAGCGCGGCGGGGATGGCAACGGGCACCCCAAGTCCAGCGGCCGGCGGAGAAGAGCTCCTCAAGCCACTGGCAAAGAGTTTGCGCTGGCACAAACGCCCCCCACGCATCAGTGAAACCTTTTTTGGGGTGTTCGGAGACGCCTCCAGAATTCGTTTGGCGGGGACCAAAGCGGAGCCACCGGCTCCTCTTGAGGTCTGGACCCCCTCGGCCACGGCGGCTCGGCCCCAGCGCCGGCGCTGCTGGAAGCGCCGCTCATCCTTGTGCTCACGGAGGCAAAACCGCGGCCGGTCTCGGGATCGTGACGATGCTCCGGGAAATGGACGGGTTTGGGGATGGGCTCAGACGGGTCAGGGTGGAGGGGCAAAAAAAAATCTAACCTCCTTTTCGGGGCTGAAGGTAACGACGGCCAGATCCCCTCGTGTCCCACCAGACACAGCGAAGTGGGGCAAGATCCCTGCCCCGAGCGGGGGGGAAAAAAAACCACCCGAGCTCAAAACGGAGCCTCGGAAAAACGTGATTAAAACCCAACACAAAAGGGCCGAGATTTCCACCGTCGGAACGAGGAGCTATTTAAAGAACAATCGCTGCGATTTTTACAGACAACCCGGCAGATGAACCCTGCCACACGGCCGCGGGTACGGACGCGGACAACCGCCGCCGCGGCACGTGGGGCGCGCGCGTGGACGCAGACGGACGGAGGGACGGACGGGCCTGGGAGCCGAGAGCGGCGTAAAACCCAACCCGATGGATGTCCCTCAGCCCACGGGGAGATGGTGCATTCGTGTGCGTGACACGGGGCCCAGGAGAGGCGTGTGCTCCTCCCCACGCACCGGTGGCTGCAGATGGATTTGGGGTGTAAATATGTGTGTGTAAAGTGTCCGTACGTGCATGTAAATACACGCACCCCTCGATATATATATACATTAAAATAAATATGTATATCTAAGAAGACTTTTGAAGCTCTCCAGTGGTACCAGGGGTACTCACTCCCTCTTACCCTCTGCACCCTCATTACTCCCATCCCCTTTGTGCCATCCCCACCCCAGGACACGCCGGGGCACAGCGGGGAGCGGTGACCCACCGGCAGCACCGCGCACCCCCAGCCCATCCCCACATTAGGATGCAGCTCGTGGCCAGCGTTTGGATACCAAATGTGCGACCAGCAGGGAATGTAATTGCGGTCCCTCGAAAGGGATGGGCAGAGAGACGGGGAGAGAAAAAAATCTTGTCAGAGACGCCGGACCTGTTTGTAGCTGCTCTCCATTAACCGCGCTCGCCGCAGCCCTGGGCTGGTGAAGAATAGCTAACGCGGCTTAACGGGCTGGAAAAGCGGGGTGGGAAGGGCTGCAAATGATCTCGGCACAAAGGGAGAACGGAACAGATGAGAACTAAAAGAGCAGTAATTGCGCAGGATGGTGCGGGACGTGGCGGAGCGCTGGCACCTCCGAGCAGCCCGGCAATGCTCCCGGCACCCCGAGCCCCATGGGCCTGGTGAGGGGACCTGGGCTGCTGGTGATACGGGCACCACCCAAGTGCTGGAGCTCAAATTCACATTAAAATCGCTCCGAGGGGGGAGTGGGGTGTGATTCTTGCAGAGGCTGGTGCAGATCCCGGTGCGATGCAGGGAGGGGGATGCAGCGTTGGGAGCTGACCCCAAAGGTCCCACCCGGGCAGCCCTGGACAGAGCTGGGACATGAAGGGTTTGGGGATATGGAGGTTTGGGGGATACGGAGGTTTTGGGGACACGGATGTTTCGGGGACACGGAGGTTTCAGGAACCAGCCTCATGGCAGGGTTAGCACCAAACCCACCCCAGCAGGGAGATGTGGGTGGGCACATCCAGCACTCCCCCTGAGCCGAGCCCTCCTGCTCGGTCACCCCTCTCCAGCACCGAATCCCCCTGGAGAAAATCAAACGTGCGTCGTCTTCGCTCCCTCGAAGGAGCGCTGGCACACGCGGGCTGCCGTCGTGCCGGCCGCGCGCCCTCGTGACCCACCAGAGGGCACGTTTGCCGGGGCCCGGGCAGGTAACGGGGCACGGCCCCAGCCCTGGCTCCCACGCATCGAGCTCTGGACAAAGCACCAGCGCACGCCGGGGCCGCGGATCCGAGACGGCGGCGCAGAAAAAAGGGGCACAAAAGCCAACAGGCTGAGAACCACGATCCAGACCCTCCCAAGATGGGTCCTCTTCGCCCCAACGTTGCCATCCTGGCAGCACAGACCTCTCGCCCGCTCCTGAAGGGGAGGAGAGCACACAAAAGGACCCCCCCAAAAGTCCTGCTCTGCCGCCCCCGCTGCTCCTGAGCATCCCCGAGCATCACTCGCCAGCCGCGGCAAATCTCCCTGCTAGAAACCATTTCTCCGGCTTGGCGATGCCGGGGCTGGGGCGTGCAGGGGAGCAAAGCAGAAATCCCAGCTGTGCTCACGGAACCAAAAAAGAAAAGAAAGGGGGGGGGGAAAAAAAAAACAAAAAAAAAAAAAGAGAGAAAAAGAGAATAATCAGAAAACAAGCCTTCCAAGGCAGAGAAATGACCTCACAGTTAAATATAGGCCACGGGTAAAATCTAGACCATTTACAGCGTTTGTATCCGTCCTGTAAACAGAGCGAGGAAAACACCCAAGGCTTTGCCCGTTCCCTCTCCGTAGACGCGAACCCCTCGGCAGCGCGCTCGGGAATCGCTCCGGCTGTGGGAACACCGGCACCTCGGCACCGCTGGAACCCGCCCGGCACCGAGCCGGGGGGAGAGCACGGGCAAAACCAAAACTGCACCTCCCCGTCCTTCCGTCCTTGGCCTTCGAGAGGTTCCAGCCGCAGCCCCGCGAGTCAAGGGGTCCTGGGATCAGGGACCCTCCGGGGACGGGTCGCTCATTCCCTCGCGGTTCGGAGGGTTCCCAGCAGCCCCCCGATGTTTCGCTGCACGACGCATCATAGCACACCCGAGAGATTCCTCCCGAATCCTGCTGCAGCGCAGGGGGCTGGAACTGGAGACCCCGACCCGCCCGGGCGATGCCATCCCGCTCAAGGGTGCTCCGGGATACCCGCACTCAACCCACTGCACCCCTCGTTGGGTCCCAAGGCTGCAAATCCGCCCCAGAACCCTCCTGGCAAGCGGCTCCCGCACCACCGGCCGGAAAACACAGTGAGCCCCTGGTCCCTCGAGACCACTCGGAGGGAAAAGCCCTGTCCTGGTTGGACCCCTGCCCACGACGCCGGATCCCTGCCTGCGATGCTGGTCCTGGCAAGAGCCCTGCTCAGCTCTTGAGCCCCGTGGGGACGTCACCGGACACGGAGCATCTTCACTCACAACCAACCCTGGGCACAGCCAAGGCACCCTCCGGAGCGTGTCGGTACCACCGGGTCAGCGCCTCGGCACGCGCCGCAGAGCCAAACCCCTCGGCTCTGGGTGGGTATCAAAGGAGCCCGTTATTGCGGAACGCCGGGTCCTTCTCCTCCGGCTATTCCCAGGCTAACCCAGGAGTTGCAGCCAGCCCAGCCCAGCCCAGCCCGGGCGCCTTTGCCGAACGCGTGCTTACAAAATCA
>WEIS01000024.1:0-26064 GCA_013389965.1 Todus mexicanus | reverse complement strand
CTGACCCCCACGCCAGATCCTGACCCCCACGCCAGATCCTGACCCCCCAGCATTGTGGCACCGCGAGGGTCGTGCGGCCGCCGCTGCCACCGCGACGAGCAGAACCACCCCACGGGCAGCCGGCCGGGCTTCGGAGGCTTTTGAATATGGAAAGCGCAGGGGAAAAGCATTTTCTGTTTGGCCAGAAACCCACCCAAGTGGAATGGGAAGGGGAGGAGGGGAGGGCAGCCCTAAGAGTTAATCCACTTTGAATTGCAGCGCGGCTCCAGCCAACGCGCCAGCGCATCGGGGCTGACAGCTTGACAGAGACGGATTGGCAGCTCCCGAGGTGAAACATCCCGGCCCGAGCCACGGAGCCGTAGTAAAGCCCGTCTCGGAGGGGGCAGCTTTCATTAGGTTGTTTTCTACAGAGGGGAAAATAAATTAAATAAGTAAAGGTGAGAGGGGAAGCAGAGCAGGGAGCTGGAACGGGACCCGGCAGGGGGCAAGGCTCCTGGGGACCCCCTGCCATGGGGACCCCCCCCAAAGCGATCGCCTCTAAACTTGCCCGCAGGGTTTGTAGGGCCCCGCACACAGCCCAGACCCTGGGACGACCACAGCACCATCCCTGGGACCCATCCACGAGCTGAATCATAGAATCACAGAATCACAGCATCGCAGGATTGCTTTGGTTGGAAGAGACCTTCAAGATCATCGAGCCCAACTGTTCCCCAGCCCTGCCAGGGCCCCACTGCCCCGTGTCCCTCAGCACCACATCTCCACGGCTTGGAAACCCCTCCAGGGATCAGGGGGACTCCACCCCTGCCCTGGGCAGCCTGGGCCAGGCCCAGGGAACCCTTGCACAGAAGAAATTGTTCCTCAGATCCAACCTCAACCTCCCCTGGGGCAACTTGAGGCCGGTTCCTCTTGTCCTAGTAAGAGCTGCCAGCAAGGCTGAGCCGCCCAAGGGTGGTGTGAGGCCAAGGATCCCTCAGCTCCCAGCAGAACTCAGGGCAGGGTCTTTACACCCTGGATGGGACCCTCGAGGAGGTGCTGAAACGCAGATAACCAACAAGCCAGGGCTCAACGGGATCCGGTGCCCCAGAGCGATGCCCCCACGGGGCCGCAGACCCCCTCGTGCGGGTGATGTGGGCACAGGCAGCCCCGGGCAGGGCATCGAAACCCCTCGCTTGGCAGAAAAGGCATTTCCCAGGAAGGACGGAGCCGGGGAAGGCAGGAGCTGCTCTGGCCTCGCAGGGCCGGCCGCCTGTCAGCAGGCAGGAATCACTGAGCTACGACGGATGTCTCCGAGGGATGATAGGGCAGCGACCCCAATATTTTCTGCAGCGAGCGCTCCTGTAAGCTACCTTTGTGCTGGAATGATCGGAATTCATCGCAGACCACCCCCCGCCGCGCGCTGCCTCCCAGGGGAGGAATCCGCCAGCTCTCGCCAAGCCTAAATGGGATTAGGTTATCTCCCGGCGCCGAAACCGAGCCATGCGCAGAGCGGGGAAGGTCCCGGCGCGTCCAGCTCCGCATCCGGGGGGTTCTCACCGCAGGGATTTCTCCTGCCGTGGGGGCATTGCCAGCGGTCCCTCAGCGCAGGACAGGCCCCTCCAGAGGAGAGTCCGCCCCGGAATGGACAGAGAGGAGAGATCCGTGGATGATCTTGAAAGGTCCTTTCCCACCCAAACCCGTCTCTGATTCTGACTCTCCAGCCAAGGCTGCTCCTTTCCCCTTGCTCACACCTGCAGTGGGGCTCAGCCATCCCGCTCCGGAGGCATCGCTGCCTCAACACCACTGAGACCACGACCGTGACCACGTCCGTGCTGCCCTCAGAGCGCCGCAGCCCCGCGGAGCACGAGCGAACCAGCCGCCTGCGCTCGGTTCAAGCGCTGAGGAGCCTTTGCAACCATTTTCCCCCCTTCTCCCTGCGGCTGCTGGATTCCCTCTCAATCATGTCAAACAAACCCAGAGAAAAACATGTTTGACTGCATCAAAGTTCAAACCTCCACCTGTCTGCGTCCCCGAGCAGAGGCCCTTTAATGCTGCAAAGATGTAAACTCCCCCAGGTCTTCATTATGTCTTACAGGCCCGATATTATATCAGATTATGGAATCATTAAACACCAAAAAAAAAAAAACCCCACAAAAAAACCCCGTACTCCTCGCTGTCCAGAGGGGCCTCTAGTTACCTTGTCTAAATATAACAGCATCATTTTTAACCGAGGAGCTGCTACAGTCCCTTGGGCCTTCATTATATTTCGCGGGCCTGGGCTGGAAGAGCATCTCCCGCGCGGGGGAGATCTCATTCCGCGCTCGTGCTGAGGCCAAGGCCAGCGGCCCCGGACACCCCCGTCCACGGGTCACCGCGCCGGCCGCGGAACAGGCGCCGGTGCCGAGAGGAGCCGGGCAGGGAGGTGCAGGACGGGCTGCCGAGGTGGAACAAAAGGCGAAGAAAAACCCGACGAAGAGAGGAAACCAACGGGGGATGGGTTGGGGTTGGGGGGGGGCTGAAATCAGAGCAGGTACGCGCCCAATTACACTAATTGCGTGTAGGTGCCGTTTAGGGCTCGCTGATGCATCGCGCATCATTGTTTGCTGCTCCGAGCACAACCAATTATGTCGGAACATCGAGGGGCTGAGGGACGGCAAATAAACAAGCCGTCGTGCGCCGGGATCCACTGTACGTAGGTTTGCACCCGTCCGTCAGCGCCCAGCCAGGCATGGACCGGGGAGAGGGGAGGGGATGGGTGAGGGCAGCTCCACCCGGCACCCGCTGCAGCTCCCGGGACGGGGCGCGGGGCTGGGGAGCCCCCACGGCATCGCCCGTCTGCGGCCGGAACGCGGCCCCCGAGGGGAGAGGCGATAATAGATCTGTTCGGGAAAAAGAGGAGGGAACAAATAAAGACGTAAAGATGGAGTTTGCGGCGGGGTTTTGACGCGAGGTGTCAGAGCTGGTGGTGCGTGTGCTCCTGTCTTTACAGTAAATAACTGTCAGCAATTAGGAGGTGGAGGTGTTGCGGAGGGAGCCAGGCAGCGCCGGCGCATCAATCACGGGGCGACGAGGAGCGCGGCCACGAGCAGCAGCCTCGCGGCCGAACCCGCAGGGGCAGAGCTGCCTTTGGACTGGGGCTCGCTCAGGGCCGGCTGCCCCAAAGGCTCAAACTCCCCGGGGCTGCTCAAACGCATCCCCAGAGGGTCCTGCTGCTGCTCACAGCGTGGCTACCACAGCGGGGCCTGGGGCCACCAGGATGTACCTGGCAGGGAGCTGCACCCAGAGGCTGCATTAAAAACGGCCTTTGTTTGGACAAGGTCCTTATCCCCCATCGTTCGCCACAGCCTCACGCTGGGACAACGCCGGCGCGCGGTGGCCAGAGCCGGGTTGCGGTGCTGGACGCGGGTGGGAAGCTCCTGAAGCAGCACCTCGCTGCTCTGCCCCGGGCAGGGACGTCACCGGCACCCCAAGAACGCGAGGCATCTCCAGCAGAGCCCCAGGGCTGCACCGGCAGGTCCTGGACCGCAGCCGGCTGCCGGCCCAGGGCGTTAGGGTCAGAAAGGCCCCGTTTGGTGCCAGGCTGAGCACCCGTAAGCTCGGAGCCACAGCGAGCTGCAGCGGGCACAGCCCTGGTGCTCTAGTCCGGGTGGTTCAGCGAGTCCAGAGTCCTGAGCTCTGCCCCAGGACCCCGCAGATCTACAGGAGTCAGATAAAGGCTGTTTGGGATTTGGGCCCCCACTTGCCTGGGGTGTCTCCAGGAGAACCAGCCACGAGGTGAGCGCGGCGACAGGCAGATGAATTCCCTGCAGGATTTACAGGAAGGTTGAGGGGGAACACGCCAGTTAATGGCCCATTTTATAGGCGGGAAGCCCAGGGCTGCAGCCAGCCCCCGCCAGCAGCCAGCCTCCTACGCCGCCGCGGGAGCCCCGAGCCTCAGCGCCCCCATCCTCCCCCACCTCAGACATCTCCATCGCCTTCCTCCTCTTCCTCCCGCCCTTCCCAGCAATAACCGGCTCCAGCTCCAAGCCGCCAAGCTCTTCCCTTTCCCTCCTCCCGCTTTTTCAGCTCCCCTCTGCCAAGGGAAACCTAACAGCAGTTTAGCCTCTCCATCCGCAAGTTCTTTGACACCAATAACCTCTGTCTTTGTGCTCCCTGCCTCAGACACACAAAAAAACCCCCCTCTACCTTTTAGGTTGGCGGCAGCCTGCCGGCCTTGGGGGCCGTGTAGCCCGGCCTTGATAAGCCCGACTTCAGAGGCTCATTAGAGCTCAGCCCCAGGAGCTGGGCCCCGGGGGAGCGGGGCGCAGGGGAGCCCCGGCTCCCGTTCCTATGGCGACCGAGGATGCCGATGTTGCCGCCCGAGGCGGTACTTTTGGTACTTACAGATCAAACGGGCAGGGCAAGCGGTGCCGGGGAGGAATACACCGAGTGCAGGAGATTTAATGACTTGAATTAACAACAGGAGAGCCACGGCTCCCCTCGGCGCCGGTCGGGAGGAGACGCAAACTTTGCCTCGTCGGGTTCGAACTTCCAGTCTCTCCTTTTTCCCCTCTGCCCTTGTCTTCTCCCTCGGTTGAGCATCTGTTTGGGCAACGCACACAGGGCGAGGACAGCGAGCCGGGACCCACATTGGTGCTCCTCCCATGGACGTTGGCCCCGCTGCGGAGCCGGAGACCAAGAAAGAGGGAGGGAAAGGCCGTCAAAACCCAAATATCTGACCACTCGCATCCCCTCTTGGGGTGCAAAGCAAAGCCACGGCCCACGCCTCGCTCCAGCGGCCTGGGGATCATCTGCTCCCCTTGCAACGCGCTCCCCGGTTGTGGGACAGAGCCCAGGAAGGGCTGGGAGACGGTTGGTGAAGCCGAGGGGGGACCCTCAGCACCCAGCTGCCTTCACAACAGCCAGGGCCAGGTCCGTGCAGGGAGAAAAAGGGAAAATCTGAGTCCTGCCTGGTTTTGTCTCTCCTCACAGTGTCTCTTCTTCTCCTTTTTTTCCATCTCCCTCGCATGCTCTTTCCGCTCTAGAGCATTCTGTGCTTTGCCGGGGCATTAAGAGGCAGCATCTCAAACTGTTTAGTGAAGCATTAAAGGGGCATGAAAATACTCACATTGCATCTGAGCGCTGAGAGCCCTGAAGCATCCTCAGGAAAGGGGAAAAAAAAAAAAAGCAGCAACCTACCAATTCTGTAAAATAAGACATATTTCTGCGCGCAGCAAACCCGCTCGCGGAGCCAGGCAACAGCCATAGCTCAGCCATCACCAGCCCTTCCAGCCCCATTTCCAACCCGGCCATTCAGACATTTCACAGCTCCTGGAGTCGATCCCTCCCCGCTCCCGGCCGGTCACTGGGGAGCGTTTGGGCCATTAGCAGCAGCCGCCACCATCTGCCACGATCCAGCCCCGGCTCGGGCTTCCCGGGAAACGTCCTGCCTCGAAGCCTCAGCCCCCAGCACCGGAGATGCACATGGTTTCATACATGTTTAAATCATCACGGCTCCAGCACACAAAACCAAAGCGGCTCCTCACGCGCCCTCCCAATACCAAGTGACCTGTAAACGCTTCAGGCCCTAGGAGGGGAATTTCCCTCTATATCGTGGAGTCTACAAAGGGCTCGGGAGGACCCGACTGGTGCAGGTGGAGTGTGGGTGTCCCCTTCGTCCCGTCCCACAGCACGTGCCAGGCTCTGGACACAGCACCAGACCCATTGGCAGCCACAAAGGAGCTGGAAACCAGTCCGAAAACTGGCCGGTGCCCGACTGCTCCATGGTCAGAGACAGGGGCTGCTCCATAGGAGACCCTCAGCTATCGCCCGAGATTTTTTTCCCCTCCTCCTTTAATCTTCTAACCACGGTGAAGCTGGACTCCGTGACTCAGCTCTTCTCCTCCTTGTCCCAACATCCCCACCTGGGATCAGTCCCTGTGTCCCAGCTCTGGACCCTGCTCCCGGCGGAAAGGGTGAGGAAGCAGAAGGTGAGTTGGCTTCACAGAGCAGGAACAAGAGGATCTGGGGCTTCTGCTCAACCCCTGTCCCTTCCCAAGCTCAGAAACCAGCCCCGGGAGGCCCCGCTTTGCCTGTTTCTGCTGCAGGGCGATGGCCGTGGGACTGTACAATCCTTGGAGGTCCCTTCCAAGTGACCTGCTCCATTCTACAGCCCTACACAGTCCCCAGACGGGGCATCCCGACAACCGCAGGGCTCAAAAACAAGAGTCCGAGCAGCACGAGGGACCCGGCACAGGCTGGAGCCGCCTGGCACGGTCTAGGAAAGCTGCTCCCATCGACCAGAAGCGAAGCAGGACTGGTGCTGAGCCCAGATCCATTTCCCTCCTCCCTCCTTCTGGTGGATTTGCATCTCTCTCGATCGGGCAGCTCCATTTCCAGCACAGAAAGGGCTCTGTTCGGGTCTCCCCCCTCCTTTCCCAGCAATTGTTATGTTAAAATCCCCAGGACATGTTTCTGCAAAGAATTAAAAGAGGGTGAGGAAGAGATTGTTTTCGTTGGTGTCTCGCTAAGTCTCTGACCTTGAGCGTGAATAGAAAACAAGAAAAAAGGGACTTTATGCTAATATCGCTCACCAAGCACAAGGGGGAAAAATAATAACGGCAAATGAAGATTATGAATGCAAATCAACTTAATAAAGAGACAGGGTCTGCGCAGGAGCCTTGTTTTGCTCTTGTACAGACGACTCACATTGTCTGGTTGCGCTGCACCCCAGGTCTAATCATTACAAATTATATCAGGATAGAGAAAGGCAAGAACAGGAAAGGTTTAATTCTCTAATTATGACATTGTTCATCTCCCCTGCTCACGGCTCTTCTTTTCAAGAGGCCTCTCACGCCGGCCCTTCGCAAGGAGCTCGAAACTCACCTCCCTCAAGTTAAAGTCCCAGCCAGTTACTACCAGAAACGGCCCCATCGCCGCACGGGTCCCGCTCGGCCGGAGCCGAGTCCCAGGTTGGGGACCCCGGTCCTGCATTAGGAGGGTGCAGCTGCTCCGGCGCGGACAAGGGGACATCGTGGCCACGCTGCGCGGAGCCACATCCGAGCCAGGTCCGGGACCGCGCTGCTCTCCAGCCACCCCTCTGGCAAAGCTCTCCCTCGCCGTGATTAATCTTTTTCCTCCCTTTTCTCTTGCTCAGCCCTTTCAGGCGAGGCTGCTGCGCTACGGCGCGGGGGACCGGCTCCCGGCGTCTGTGCGCAGAGCATCCAGCGTAACAAAGCCCCGGCCCTGGCAGGGATCTCGGGCACTATCATAACAGCATCATCGCGGCTTTGAAGCGGCGCCGGCCCTGACAAAGAGCAGCCCCGCCAGCCTGAGCCGCCTTCGGCTCGAGAGCGGCGGCGGGAACCCGCTGGCTCCTTTTGAGCGGGTGTTTGTTTACGCGCAGGGACGCGGCGATGGAAATGGCCGGGGCTGGTCCTCAGCGTGGCATTTCCAAGGCTGCGCCGGTTTAACCGGCCTCTCTCGAGTCTCTAAACGCGCCTTCGCCGCGGGGACGGCGCTGCCGGGCAAAGCTCCGCTTTGTGAGAAGGGAAAACCTGAGCTCAGCCCCACAGGCGTTAGGAAAGGTCACTACCTCGCTGGAAGAGCCTGAAAACCCAAGTCCGCATGAAAAGGTGCCCCTGTAGCTGCCTTTGTGTCCTCCCAGGCCTCTTGAATCGCCCCCTCGCCGCAACGTTCGGGGCGCAGAAGGTGCCGCCTCGCTGCGAGTCGGGCACCGTTTTCCCTTCCTTCCACAAAAGATAAATCACGGTCAGCTCTGTTTAAATGAGCCTCGCCACTGGCCTGGGAGACAAATTCAGGCCCCAAAGCGATTTAAAACTAGTGCCCTCCTCGCTCTGAATCCCACCGGGCCAAGCCGAGACCCAGGCAGGACTCATTCCCGAGCTGCCGGAGCCTCCAGCGCCCGGCTCCCTCCCAGCCTCGCTCAGCCCAAACCCGGACGGCTCCCCCAACCCCGCGCCACCGTTTCGGGCCGTCCGCAGCCCCCAGAATTCGCTTCTCAACTTGGCCTGAACAGGCGAAAGAACCCGTGGAGCATTTAAAGGAGAGCAAACCCTCTGAAACCCCCGGACCCGGGGAGCAGGGACCTCCGCGAGGTCTGAGAATCCCCCCGCTGGCTCCAGGTCACGCTCCTCCAGCGCTGCTCCCAGCCACGCAGGCGTTGGCTCCATCCGCAAACACCCCTCCCCTCCCAAACAACATCCACCGGAGACTTTCGGCTGGGAACGCAGCTCTTTAATCTCCAGCAAGCCTTTGACAACCTGTCTCGTCCCGGCTTTTAGCTGCGCGAGAGCTGTTCGTTAATGGAGCATTAACCTTGGAGAGCTTCTGCAATTACTCCAACACTAATTCTGACAGTTTTCGGTGTATCTGTTTGTTCTTTTGACAGGCAAAAGGAATTTCTTTTTAAAAGCTGTTTGATACATTTGAGACCTTCTGTCCACATTTTCTTTTATTATTTTTTTTTTCCCCCCCCCTTTCTTTCTTCGCTCAAGCTGGGGGAGAACAAGCGGAGGTAGAGACGCTACCGCCGGGGTAGGCACCGCTTGAGATACTTCCCCCCTTTCCAAACCCCTCCCACACCCTTGCTTTAAGTCACAGAAGCGTTTGGTCTCTCCTGACCTCATTAGGGTAATTAGTAAACCTTTTGAAGCTGGGAGAATGGCTCAGAGCTGTGGGAAAGTGAGGAGAGCAAAGAGCCTCTAAAAGGAGCCTGTGGATGGAGAAAGGGGGAGGAAAAACATCCTGAGCCGCTGAGAGGTGACCTGCGGAATCGGAGGGGAAAGGAGGTGGACGAGGAGCTTCGCTCCCCTGGAAATCTCCTTAAATTGCCTCTTTTAAGAGGATGGAAACGCAAGTCGTGGTTATTCCGTAAGACGCTGCGAGCAGCCGGAGAGCAGGGAGGAAAATGGTGCTGGGGCAGAGACTGGGGGATCTCGCGCGGCTTCTCTGATCTGCCACCGCTTCCCTGGGTGCCCTTTGGCAAATCGGTTCTCCCTGCGCCTTAATCCCTCCTTCGTTTGAAAAAAAAAGGAGGTTCCCTGCACATTATTTGCTACGTGGAGAAGAGAGGCTTTGGAGGCAAAGGGCTCTCCGGCCGCGTGTCCGCGCGGCTCCGGCAAACCCGGCTCCGCTCGGGGACCTCACGTGCTCCTGGAAACAGCCTGGGAATGGTGGGAGCGATGATAACGATAATAACGGCGCTAACGAACACCTCGATCTGAAGCCCGATAAGGCAACGGGGATGTTGGTGCCGGCTTCAGATGGAGGGAGAAAGTCATTTCGGTTTGAGCGCCGCTTTCCAGAAGGGCCCGAGCCACCAGTTGACACCCGCACGCACGTGCGAGAGGAACGGGAACCTTCGTTAAGGACGCAGAATCCTCCCGTCCTCTGATAAATGCAGAAAACGTTTTCCGTGCCCTCATCCCAAGCCAGTGGAGAAGCCCAAACGACGACCGCGGAGCAGCTGGAGTTACGACGCGGATAAAAACCTCGGCTTCTGAAAGCTCAAAAGCTCCATCGCAAACCTTTGCTACGCTTCACAAAGGGCGCAAACCTCACACCTCTCTGCGCTCCTCAGAAAGACGAGAGTTTGATGTCGATGTGAGAGAAAAGCAGATTAAAATAACACCGGCCGAAAAAAAAAAGGAAATAATAAAGCGAGAGATGAGAATATACCCTGGTACCGGCGAATGGAACCGACGCATCCTCGGGTCCCGCTGAGCCTTCAGCCACACAAACGACGACCTCGCTGCCTCCACACCTTTGAGATTCCCCGTTATGGGACAAGGTTCCCCAGCCCAGCGCCCCCAGAGAACCCCCCATCCTGCCAGGAGCTGCTCCCTGGGGTGTCCTGGGCTGCAGGAGCCAGTGGTTGGCCCAGCACAGGGAAGCTCAGCAAGATCACGGAGCCACAGAATGGGGTTGGAAGGGACCTTAAAGATCATCTCGTTCCAACCCCCCTGCCATGGGCAGAGACACCTCCCATTAGAGCAGGGTGCTCAAAGCCCCGTCCAACCCAGCCTTGAATATTACCAGGGGTGGAAGATGCCTCTGGCCTGATCTGAGCGGAGGCAGAAGGTCTGGATTTGATTTTAGTGTTCAACCTAAAGGAACAAACGACGACCGCGCAGCCTTCAGGGGGTGCGCCGATGCTCCAGAGCTGGGCTGCAACTCCAGCAGCGCCCGACGGGCGCGGGACCTGCAGGGCCGGCTCTGCAAAGCGCCCCAAGGTGGCATCGGGGAGGGCACTGCCCATGGGCAGCACCTGGTTTAAGGGACCGCGTTGGTCACGAGCAGGATTGCACCGGGATGCCCAAACGCCAGACAAGGAGAGCTGAAAATTGCCTTTGCTGGAGAAGCGGATCTCAGCTGGGACATCCCTGGAGAAGGCGCCGCTGCCGGGCAGTGCCGGGATGAACCACCCACCCCACAGCCCTGCCTGGGGCTCTGGGGCTGAACAGCATCGTGGCCCCCCAAAAAGGGGCTCTAAACCCCCAACTCTTTGTTCGTGGTGTCAATGCCCATCAGGTTTTTCACGACCAGAGCAGTATTTACAGCAGCTCTGCCAGAGCAGGGTCGGGGGGAAGCGCGTGCTCAGCTCAGGCTGAACAATGAACCATCAGGATTATTTTAAGTACACGAGGCTCTTTTTTTTTTTTTTCCCCCTTTAAAAGAGCGAGAAGTAATTAACCACGGGAACATATTAGCGGCGTATCGGGGACGCAGTAAACGCTCCATCACTCGGCCGTTCCAGACGAAGGCTGGCGTCCTTGCCGAGAGAAACCTTCCAGTCCCGGCGCTCACGGGAAAGGACAAACCAGCCGGTGCTCGGCGGGGGGCTGAGCACGGGGAGCGTAACGGGCTCCTCCGGCTGCAGAACCTGCGAATCTCGACGCTCCCACTCCCCAGCTCGTGTTAACCAGCGGCCGGGAGCGCTGCTCTGGTTGCGAAGAGAGCAAGAGGATCCCCGGGTGCCGCCGACACCCGCGGCTGTGGTTTTGCAGCACGGAAACGCGCCCGGATCGGGAGGAGCTTGCGCAGAGGCTGATGTGAGCGCTCGCACACAAGTTTCTGCCATTTCGGGTCAATTCGCCAGCGCTGGAAGCGACAAGACAAATCCCTTCACACCCAGGAGCTGCGATGATGAGTGGGGATGGGGGGGATGTGCTCTAACGTCTCGGCCCCGTTTGCCTTCGTCCCAGAAACTGATGCTGACTAAAGCGGATGGTGATCGGCCGCGAGCTCCTCTCCGTGGGCACGGGGCTCTCCGAACACACAAGAGATCCTGGGGAAGCAAACACGACCCACACGGATCCCCTGCGATCCAGCAGCCCGTGGCACTGCTTCATAGAATCACAGGATGATTAAGGCTGGAAAAGACCCCTCGGATCATCGAGTCCAGCCTAGGACCTACCACCAGCACTCAGCTAAACCCTGCCACTGAGTGTGGCATCCAGGCTGGCCTTAAACACCGACTCAGACCCGACATCCTCATTTCCCTGCCACCCCATCTCTGCATTGAAGCTTCCTCCTCTCAAACAGGTCTCCTTGGACGTGGGCTCCAGCTCCTGCCTTTGATCTGCCAACGTAAAGAAGAAAATACCGGAGCGGAACATCTGAGGTGTTCATCTCAGACATAATTTTAGGGAGACCTTCCCCCTTCCACGCGGGCGGCCCCGCATTAGCATGCGCCGGGAGTAGAACGTCCCCTTTAATGTTTACTCATCCTTAGATTACAAAAATTACTGTGCGAATTCCTGCTTCAATTAGCTCTGGTGCTCGAAATAAAAAAATAAAATAAAATAAAAATATTGTTCGGTCGCCAGCGGAGTTATGATCATTTCTTCCCTTCATCCTCTTATTCCCCAGCGTCGCTTGCAAAGCAAACGCTTCCCCGTCCTCCCCCGCAAAGGCCCCTTTAAAAGGAAAAATAATAAGAAGTGTTTAAAACAAAAACAACCGTTTCTAAAGGAGAGGCTTTAGCGGCTGAAGCGCCGCTTCCATTCACCTTCCCGGCGTGGAAGGGAAAGAAATAAAGATCAGAGGGAGGATTTAGACAAAAAGCCAACTAAGTAAACCTATTTTTTTATATATATATATATATGTACAGAAGAGCCCTGCTCGTTGTGTGGAGGAGCTTTGTTGAGCGGAGCAGAGAAGACACCGGAGGCGGCTCTGCGGCAGGTTCGCAAGCGTTCCCGGCTCCTTCCCAACACACGGCCCCTGTTCCACGACGGACACCGACCCGCGGGGCTCGGGGCAGCTCCTGCACCCACGGAGCGCGGCAGGAGCGACTCTACCGGCTTATCCCCAGCACTGGGCGAGGAAAATGAGCCCAGGTGTTCCCTGCAAGGAGCCCCCAGGGCTGGGGGGACGCTGACGGCACCTTCGGAAGCTTCCCAAGCTGTGGAAGTTCTGCTTCCGACAGACACGGTCGCCCCCCAAGCGAGCGCGGTGACAATAAACCAAGCGAAGCTCTTGGACGGCTCAGCAGAAGCATCTCCTCGCTCAGCGGGGGCTCCTCGCGCCGCTCGCCCCGCGCCCGGCCGGGCCCAGTGAGGCCGGGAAGAAGTTTCCTCATTTTCTCCTTATTTGACGGAGGTGAAGCCCAAAGCGTGGGTGCCCCTCCTGGGAGGGGACCGAGCCCTCGGGGCATTCCCAGTGACACCAGTGACAGAGTGCACTGGGAGGTCCCTAACCCAGGGATGGAGATCGGCCCCTACGGATAATGCTGCCTATCAAAACCGAGCTTCTAGAGGCATCTACCTCCTGCAACCCCTCAACCAAACTCTTTATCCTGAGTCAAACTCTGCATTTCTCCTTCTTTTCCCCCCTCCCCGGGTGACTGGAGGAACTTGGACCATCCCTTCTTCCACGGGGCGACCAGAAAACTCCCACACAGACCATTGTCCGCACCCCGCCCTGAATAAACCCGCGACTTTACACAGGACCCATCCTTAAGCCCCAGCTCTGAGCACAGCGAGCAGGCAAAGCGCTTCTCGACGGCGGCGGCGAGCTGAGCAGAGGTTGCTCCCCGTGGGCCCTGCCGCAGAGGCTGCCGCTCGCTCCGCGGCGCGAGCTACGGCGCTGCCGGAGTCACGAGAACTTACCAGCGCTGGGCAAACGGCCGGCAGCCCCCATTTCAAGGCAGGAAATTTGCATCCGAAGCATCCAGAGCACTTTAAGCCGGAGTTTCCCATAAATTCAGAGCAGATCCACGCCGCCAGCTTGTGTCTGTGACTGGAATCCCAGCCTGAGCCGCTCCCCGAGCTGGAGACCTCGGCCAGAGGGGAGAGCTCGGGATTCTGGCAGAGAGAACCACACGAGAGCTTGGGCTGGAAGGGACCTTAAAGACCATCCAGCTCCAACCCCCGGCCATGGGCAGGGACATCTCCCACTAGAGCAGGTCACTCAGTGCCCCATCCGACCTCGGTGGGCACGGACGGGCAGAGCAGGGCCAGGAGAGGGAGGAGGGACCCCACATCTGCAGCTAATCCAGCACAAAAAGGCCACGGCTAATTAGTGCTAATTGGGGCTAGCAGCCCCTCCCATGAGCCTGAGAATGAGCAAGCACTTGGCTCGCAGCCCACGGTGGCTCCCAGCACCTCCCGCAGGGTTTGAGGGCCCCGCGTGGCTGCCACGGCAGAGGCTCATCGTTAGTTTATTAAGCACAGGGGCTAATTTTGCACAGGGGAAGCCAGGGAGCTGCCACCGTCGGGTTTTCACACGTCTGTGCCGCACACCGACTGGGAAACACAGCTCGAAGGAGACAGGAGTGACCTTTGGGCCAGGCTTTGGTCCTGCCAGGGTTTGTGCCAAGCCTTGGACCAGCAAAGCTCACCCTGCACAGCCAGGGCGGCAGCGAGAAGGGAGCCGGCAGCGGAATTCAATCCGATAGAGCCACCTTCAGACACGGTCAGTCCCAGAACAGTGTCAAGTTTGCCCACGGGTGCTGCCAGAGCTTGGTTAAACCCACAGACAGGGGCAAGAGCAGCCCCCACAGCCAGGAGGAACCCTCTCCAGCCCAAGAGCTCCTCAAGAGCCACCCCAAAACCTGCTGCTCCCCCTCCACAGAGCCCAAGTGACTCAGTCCCCGGGGGCACCTCCACGGCACCAGCTCCAGGGCAGATTTCCCTTCTCGAGGCCTCAGGATTTCTCTGCAGCTTCGCCAGGTGCTGCCGGTGCCCTGCCAGCCGCATGTCTGGGCTGTGAGTGCCATCTACAGGGTTCCAGCCCCTCTCCTGCCTGGCCCAGCGCGGTGCCCTCAATACAGAAACCCCGACCAGTAACGGGGTTAAACTGGAGCCAGTTAAAGCCTCCGTGCTGTGCAACGCTCGTCCTGGAGCAGCGGGCAGCCACCTGCCTCCTGTGCACAGGACACGGGGACGAGACCGAGAGCAGGGTGGGACCAAAGGAAACAGCCTCAAGTGGCACCAGGGGAGGTTTAGGTTGGAGCTGAGGAACAGTTTCTCGCCCACAAAGGTTCCCCAGGCATGTCCCAGGTTGCCCAGGGCAGGGGTGGAGTCCCCCTGATCCCTGGAGGGGTTTCCAAGCCGTGGAGATGTGGTGCTGAGGGACACGGGGCAGTGGTGCCCTGGCAGCGCTGGGGGACGGGTGGACTTGATGAGTTGAAAGGTCTTTTTCAACCAAAATGATTCTGTGATTCCATTATTTTACTTAGGGTTTTTTAATATTAATGTAAAACAAAGGAGAAAGGAAAAGGAGGAGACTTCAGAGACCCGAACCAAACCCTGCGGCGATGGGTGAAGGTGAGGAGCAGGAGGCGAGAGCGGCACGAGCCTGGCAGCCAGGAAGGGCTGGCGGCCCAAGTCCAGCACTGAGCAGAGACCAGCCCTGCAGAACTCCCTGAACACCCCCAAAGAGTCGGGTGAAAAGGAAAGGCTTTATTTATTTCCTATTATTTCATTTGTTTCCACGTACAATGGCGGGGAGGGAGGACACGTGGCAAACGAGAGTGAAACAATCAATCCACCCGGGGCTGGCTGCTATTGAAAATAAACCCAGGACTGAGGCAGGAGGGTGAAGGACTCGCTCCTCCGCTGCCGGGAGCAGGCAACGCACCGCGCTCGAGAGCCGCTTTATTGACTTCTTGGCAGCCGCTCAGCCCCCGGGTCCCCCCCGGCGCTGCGGATCCCCGTCCAGGCGCGTGTACAAATGAAACAGAACAGGAGCACACGACACCACCGGCGCGGAGCAGCGCCGCCGCCGCACCCGCCGCTCTCCCGCAGCCTCGTTACCCGCAGCGGAGCCGCCGAGTGGCCTCGCAGCTCGATACCGGTGGCAGGGGATTCGATACGGCCCCTCCGAGAAGACGACAGAGGCGATTACGTAAACTGAGATCAGGCTTTGGGTGCAGCGAGAGGGATTGTTTCAGGCGAGCGCCGTCGCAGGCACTGGTGACAGGCACGGGCCGGAGCCTGGCGCTCCCCTCCTGGCTCCCCGCTGGCTCCGGCGGCCTTTTGGCCAACAATAAAGGGCAGCCAGAGTCCACAAAGCCTCCCGCTGACACCCTGACCTGCTCTGGAGGAAGGAAAGTGCAGCAGCAGCAGCAGCTGGCGAGGCCTCGGCCCGCCAAGGGACAGACACGCATCCCTCCGAGCACGGGCAGCTCTCGTGCCTCGCGTGCTCCGAGCACACACGTGTCTGGTTGCATCCGTGTATTTAAATCTGGAGAACTGGTAGAAGATCGCACCGTGGCGAAGAGAGCCAGTGGGAGGGAGATCTACACAGGTACCGAATACACAGAAAGGAAGGAACCACTGAACTCACGGAAACGCGAAGCGAGGCTTTGAATCCAAATCGTGCAGCCGGTAACGGTAACAAAAACCAGTCACCCACCCCTGCAAGGGAAGGAAACCTCCAAATCGCAAGCCCCATCTGTCCGGGCAGGAGTGGAGATGGAAGAATAAGCGCATTCATCGGCTCAGATAGAGGATGATGAACATGCACCACGCGAGGAACAGCCTCGCAGAGGGAGCCGAGGAGCCAGGAGTTACTGGTACATGTCCGGCCCTGCCCGGCCACGCAGGACCAAGGAAGGGCCACCACAAACCCTCCGCACCACCTCGAGGGGTGGCCAGAGCCCGACTCAGCCGCTGCTGCGACCCCCACGCCGCAAATTCTTCCATCTCTGCTTCAGCTCAACGGGCAGAACGTTCCTGCGAGAGGCATCGAAGGACACGAGGGATATGAAATAAGGGCGGGTCCGAGAGCCGCGCTCACGTGGCGGCGTTACCAAAAATAGAGATATATGTTTAAAAATCTTTTGCACGTGCGCGAGACGGAGCTGAGAGCAGCTACGGGGATGTTTGCCCAGGAAACCTCACCCCAGTCTGCGCTGGGAAAGGCCGGGCCAGGATCACACCCTGAGCTCCCAGGTGACCTCTGGCAAACCCCTTTGTCCTCGCTGCTCAGTAAGGACATTCCTCTGCCCTGCTCGCTTTGTAAAGCCTCAGCTTTGTCCCCTTATCTGCAGAGGATTTGGGCACCAGAAGAAAGGAACCATCACTCCAAAGACATTCTCCATGGTTATCTCAGTCAGGCGGGGAGCGCCCCGGCCTGCAGGGGCACTCCCGGCGTCCTCCTAACAAAGGCACTACCAGTTTCGGGTGGAAGTGGGACAAGGATACACTTTGCAAGCGCTTTTCATCATTTTAGCAGCAGATCCACCTGACAATGACCTTCTGACACATTCACACGTTTGGTCCCACACGGTAAGAACCCAAAGATCAACACGATGGGCTGTGAGGAAACCCCCCAGGAACCATCCCAGCAATGGTGGGACACAGCTCGAGTACCAGCTAATAGAGAGAAACTCCAGCACCCTTCACAACGAGATTATTTCTGGGTCAGGGCTGTCTCTGTTTGAGAACCACAGCTGGCAGGGGGTTGGTTCCTCCTTTTCCAGCCAGGTCGCTCAGGGTTCTCTGGCTCTTCCTCGGGTGACCTTGGGCAGAGGCAGCAGCTCAAAGCCCAGAAGCCTGGCTCAGGTCACCGGCTTCTGCGGTGAACATGCCACAGGAGCTGTGCAGGACAGACCGGACACTCGCAGCCCCGCGGCCTCACGACCGGCTGCGCTTTAGGAGAAAGGCTCCTCCGGGCTGAGAGGCGCCTTTCGTTTGTAAACCCAGGTAACGAGCTGTGCTACCACCCTGTGACCATGAGGAAACCGACACGCTTAGCTCATTCCCAAAGCTACTCCTCTCTGCCTGAACTAACCCCAGCACCACCCACACCCACCACCAGCGTGAGAGCCGGGAGCTCTCCCAGCTCAGAAGGGACCTGGTGCTGCGGGGAGGGAAGCGGAGCAGCCTGGCCCGATCGCCAAGCTCGCAGCCGCTGATACGAGCACCTATAAAACACCGACGGGGCCGCCCACACCACGTACGGGACAATTCCAAACGCTGAGCCTTCATCCCGGAGTCGCCTTCTCCTCAGCATCACCCCACGCAGTTAAGAGCCCCTGAGGTGGCATCGCTTCGCTCGCAGCTCCACCCTTCCCCCAAAATATGCGTGAAGAATACAGGTTTGGTCCCCTTTCCCCGTCCCCAGCTGCAGAAGGGTTCGTACTGTGAATTAATAGTCGTTATAAGCAGATATAAAAATAAAAGTTGAGCACTGGCGAGGTGGTTCCACCGGACTCGCGCCCGCTTGGTCAGTCTGTGCGGTCGGTGCCGCTGGTCCCAAATCACCTGGAAAAAAAAGAAGACAGCCTGTGTCAGAGGGAGCACGTTCAGCAGGAGGGATCAGGAGCGGCCGCGGGAGACGGGAGGCACCGAGGCAGCTCTGCAGCGCTAGTCAAACATCCTCCAGAGAAATCAAACAGGGGAGGAAAGCCCACCGCGCTGAGAGCGGGAACAGCTGCCCCAACAGGGCCACCAGGTTTCGCCGCGATGTGACTTGGCAGCAATTCCTGAACTGCCAAAAAGGCAGCAGGTTTTGTTTTCCCCCCTCTAACGCAGGGAGGTCGCGCTAGACGCGAGCTGTCTGTCCTCCCACGGGCTGGTTAAACACAAGCAGTGCTCCAAGGAACGTCCCTTTCAGCGCGCTGGGTCAGCAAACGGAGCAAGGCAAGATAAAGTCTGCGTGCCAACACGGAGAGACCACATGCAGGGGTTTAATCCGTGCAGGTCTGACAGCAGGGTCTGTGCCAGAGCTCCCGCGTCTTTAGAGGAGTCTCAGCCCCTAGCGAGGAAAAGACAAACGTGCCGAACGCCCGCTTACCGCCTCAGATTCCTCGTTTCAAACACCGTGTCCTCGTCGCTGTCAAACGAGGCCATCTCGATGTTCTCGTCGTAATTCGACAGGAGGCCGTATTTCTTCCGCTGAGGTTTCTTCAACCTGAAATGAGTTTTGCGCTCATTTCTGGGTCCCTCTGACCTAGGGCTGAGGGGCACACGGAGAGCACAGGGTCACACAACAGCTTTGCAGGAGCCTTTAAGAGTCCAGGAGCAACGTGAACAGCGGGATCGGGAGATGTTTTATCGCTGCCAATTCCCTTTTGGCGTGATTTACAGCAGCGTTTCACACACGCTGCAGGGGAGGGGGAGTCCAGGGCAGGACCCCAAAGTCTGGGGGAGCAGGGGTATAGATCTGGGATGGGGTGGGGGTCCCAGGATGAGCAGGATCCTGGACTAGGTGGGGGTCCTGGGGAAAGCAAGACCACATCCCTGAGCTGGGGGGCACCGGATGAGGAGGGGCACAGCCTCGGGTCAGCTTGGGGGTCTTGGGATGAGCGGCATCCCGAGGGGAAGCAAGGCCACAGCCCTGGGCCAGCCTGGGGACACCGGGAGGAGCAGGGGCACGGCCCTGGGATGGAGATCCTGGGATGGGGGTCCTAGGATGAGCTAGGGTGGGTGTCCCATGGGGAACAAGGGCACATCCTTGGGCCAGGTTGGGGGTCCCAGGATGAGCAGGACCACAGGGACGGGTTGGGGGGGCACCGGGGGGAGTAGGGCCACAGGGTCAGGCCAGGCTGGGGGGTCCCGGGATGAGCAGGGCCACAGCCCCAGTCCAGACTGGGGGTCCCGGGACAAGCAGGGCCACAACCTTGGTCCAGACTGGGGCTCCCGGGACGAGCAAGGCCACAGGGCCGGGATGGGGGCACCGGGGGGAGCATGGCCATGGCCGCAGCCCCAGTCCCGGCCGGGGGGGAGGCACCGTTCGGGCCGCACTCACCGGAACGCCCGCAGCACGAAGTAAAGCGCGGCCAGCAAGGAGAGGGCGCTGAGCACATACACCGCCCGTTTCAGCACCGGCAGCCCCGACAGCGGCAGCAGCCCCTCCGAGCCCGGCAGCAGCCGCCACGACGCCGGTGACGGTGACGGCAGCGCCCCGGTCCCGGTGCCGTTGCCCGCGGCCGCCTCGGTGCCGTTGAGGGAGCTCCTGGGGGTGGCCAGAGGAGCAGGGGAGGCGGCCCAGCCGCCCCGNT
The DNA here is from genome assembly GCA_013389965.1 of Todus mexicanus. Lineage (NCBI taxonomy): Eukaryota > Metazoa > Chordata > Aves > Coraciiformes > Todidae > Todus > Todus mexicanus. The sequence continues at coordinate 6,635 of WEIS01000024.1, read as the reverse complement.
TTTTTCTTTTCTTTCTCCCGCCCAGAGCTGCTGCTCCCCCACCCTCTCAGAGCGGCTCCTGCCTTTCCCCGCCGCCGCCATTTTCCCCTCAGGGCCGCCATTCCCTTCGCAGTCCCCTCAAAGCTGTTGTTTCTCCCCCAGGGCAGCCATTCCTCTGCCATATCGGCGATTTCCTGGGCAGAGGTGATAACTGCTTGAAACAGGAGAACTTTGAGTGTTTCTAATCGTTTCCTTGTTCGTCTGCAGTAGCCCCGCCGGGGGCGGGGGAGAGTATCTCGGCCGCCCTGAGGCGCAGCTCCGGCTCCCCCTGCAAAATATCCTCGTGGGGAAGGGTTTGAAACTACCCGGAGTTGATTAAAAAAAGGCTTTTTTGGCTGAAAATGGGTCACTCCCCGCGCCTTGAAGATGCATCTGGGTTTTAATCCATCCCCACAAGTAGCTGCTCCCTCAGCCCATCACGAACGGTGCCGAAGTAACAGCACCTCAAACCGGGCCTCTTATTTTTACACTTATTTTTGCCTCTGTTTAACCACATCTTTCAAATCACGCTAAGGATTTACACTTCGAATTCCTTTAAAGATCGCCCGGCTGCATTTTTGCCAGCCAAGTTTTCTCGTGCCCCTGTGCTTTAATCTTGCCCTCCGTNGACGGCAGCGCCCCGGTCCCGGTGCCGTTGCCCGCGGCCGCCTCGGTGCCGTTGAGGGAGCTCCTGGGGGTGGCCAGAGGAGCAGGGGAGGCGGCCCAGCCGCCCCGCAGCAGCAGAAGGAGGAGGAGGCTGAGGGGCTCCGGCCGCAGCATGGCCAGGCCGGGCCGGGAGGAGGTGGCGCACGATGGCGGCGGGGCGCGCCTCGCGGAGCAGACACCGGCCGGGACCGGGGAGCTGCATTTCACGTTCCGGGGCAGCGCCGTTCCGGCTCGGCTCGGCTCGGCTCAGCCTCGTCCCGCCTCTCCGGGCGGAGGTTTCCCCTTCCACATCTCACCAAGCGNCAAACCGGGCCTCTTATTTTTACACTTATTTTTGCCTCTGTTTAACCACATCTTTCAAATCACGCTAAGGATTTACACTTCGAATTCCTTTAAAGACCGCCCGGCTGCATTTTTGCCAGCCAAGTTTTCTCGTGCCCCTGTGCTTTAATCTTGCCCTCCGTTAATGTGCATTAAAAAAAAAAAATTAACCCTGAGGAATTGCTCTGTAACACCTCCCGAAATGTGTCAGCTGATCGCTTTTTAAAAATTCGGTTCTCTTAGATAATTGGGAAAAGGTTAAAGAAAGAAGGAAAAGGAAGTTTTAGGAGGTAAGCTTGATGAATGCACCAATGCCCCCAGGGCTGCTGTGGACTCTTTGTCACTGAAAGACTGTCCTTCAAAGCCAGAGAAGTGAAAGAAAAAAAAAAAACAAGATAAAAAAAGGCTGGATAAAGCAATCAACTGCTCTTTTTAACACGAAACTAGCTCTTGTAACACAAAAAAGGGTGGACAGGAGTGGCCAAGACAATGAAAAACCCTCTCGCTGCCTTCTCATATCCCATCACAGCCTCCTGCCCCATTCTCTTCAAAGCTGCCAAAACCATTCGCAGCCGCCACACTTAACACAAGAGATCCCTTTTTTGAAGTGCTGTATTTTAACCAAAACCTCCTTTTTCATTGATTTGGCTTGAGCCAAACGAGAGGCGCTGCCAGTTGTGGGAGTAGCAGACTCATCCCCCCTCCCACTCCCCAGCTTTCATCAGCAAATCTACTTTATAATTCATGCATACAGAAATAATTCACCAGCCGAGCTCAAAGCTTTGGGCATTTAGAGGCAAACGAGGCTTCTCTATCTGCCACCATCTCAACAGCGGCTTCTGTCCTGCCTGATTTATGCAGCTGCTCCTCGGGCAGCCCCTCAAACGCAGAAACTTCATGTCATTAGGCCACTTAATTCGAGGTTACAAGGATGCAACGGAATTCTTCAAACTTGCCCTTTTAGGCACATTACCCTCAGTTCCCACCTCCCCAGTCAGAGCAGTGATGGTTTAATTTTGTACTTCTAACTGGGCTAAACACCAGATTAGAGAGATTAACCCAATTCCTGCTGCATGCCTTGGCCACAGCCTAAAGTTCTTCCCTTTCCCCACAAAAGCACTAGAGATTGTTTTTTTCCACATTCCATTATTTTATTCTATCTTAATTGACTCATTTCCTTGATTTCAGCTGAGCTACGTCAGGATCGTTAACAGCTCAGAGCTCTTCGTCTCCACCTCTGCAGTCAAAGGCTGCGTGTGTCCTTCTGGGTCTTCTCTGACGTGTTTTCATTGCTGGAAGAAAATTAAAAGAGAGTGAGTTTGAAGGCAGAGGAAGTCTGTGGAGACGTTCACCTAAGAAGTGCTGTGGTGGAACAGGAGATGAAGTGTTCAGGTCGTGAAGAGCCCGGGGACGAGGGGCAGGATGAGACCTTACCTGGTTGGCAAACCCACGCGTTGGTCCCGCTTGCTCGGAACTCTCAACTCTCCTCACTCAGCCTCCCTGCTCAGCGCCCGCGGCCGGTGTCCATCTTCTCTTCAGCCTGCCAAAGCAGAGGGGCATTAACAGGGCTGCCGGCCGGAGGCTCGCTCTCCATCACCACCCGCCTCCCCCGACACAGGTCACGTCAGATAACAAGGGTTTCACAAGCCATTCGCTGAACCCATCACATCACAGAAGCACAAGTCTGGGAAAACTGTTCCAGGGCTGGCTGATGCCTTTGCTAACGCCAGCCAGAAAAAAAATAAAACCAGAAAACAAAAAGGATATCGTTTGATTCCCTAAGCAGAGAGTTTAAACCACTTTGACATGGCTGCTTAGGAGGCGTGGGCTATGGGAGAAAGTTAATGGCAACAAGTAGGATGGCAAAGAAAAGCTACAATTAAAAGTGAGCAACTTAATGAAGTCTAGGAAGAGTCTCAATAGATGAACACATATCGGTCAGGGAATTCGTTTCCCATCTTGCTTCCGTTCCTACTCGGCAAGACATGGCGTCATGCCCAGCTCTGATCTGTGGAACCCAGGTTGTGCCACAAGCCAAAGGTTGCGTACGGCATGGGTTACAATTATTTACGTTTGGTTTTTGTTATTTTTTTTTTTCCACCAAGTTGACCAAAATTGTCAAAAAAAAAAAAATAAAAAGGAATTATTTCACAGGTACATTAGACTTTCAAATGAGCTCTCAACAAGAGGAAGGATGCGGACATGAGCAAAAGGAGTTACCTCGAATTACAGGACTATTTCCACATATGAACTAGCCAAGAGAGCAGCTTTCGTCTCAGAGGTTTCTGTTGGAGGCACAACACTTCTTTTCTCCAAGGACACTGCAGTTTCCATATGCTAGCAAAGAATTCTTAGAACTTGTAAGGCAATGACAAAGCTAGCTAAGCACGGCATTCACCTACCATCGCACACCCCTGGCGAGCTACCGGCTAAGCCCAGCTCCTAACGGACTGGTTTCTTCGCTACGGCTGGTGAGCGGAGGCTACCGCGGCATCGTAAGCAATCGAACATCCGTTATCCTACCTAACGCCAGCGGCCCCTCGCGGTCTGGCTTCGGCTTTCGGTGCTAAGAGCGTCCTAAAGTAAAAACCCTTTCCAGCGCTCTGCCCCTAGACCGTTCTTACGTGAGTTAACGGTGACGGATTCGCGCATTTTTCAAGACCGATTTTAAGATTTCAAATTTCTAGCAACTGGTCACTCAATCTGGCCCGCACACGCTAGCGCTACAGTCTTCTCTGGCATCCTCTACTTAGACCGTTCTTCGTCGTCAAGGGTTGTGTTGTGCAATGAAATGTAAATGTCAGGAGCAGAGTTCATTTCAGACGGTCCTTTAATAGGCTTCGTAAAGCCAAAGAAAAAAAAAAAAACTGTATACAAGAATCCTTTACCACTTCAAATACAATATCAATGGAATATGCATCATTTCTTCCAGTAAAAAAGGACAATATAAATAAACATTTTTCAAGAACCTCTTTTATGGTTAAGTTTGCAAGTCTAGTTTTTTTTGTTTTGTTTTTGTTTTTTCTTTTTTCTGGGTAAATTTACATCGTTACAACAGTAAAAATACCGTTATATGCAGGTCGAACATACAAGCAGAGTTTTCTCTTTAGATATATCAAGGTGGTTTTTGCCTTCCAATTTGTACCCAGGCTGCATTCCTACCTTGCTACACTAAAGGAATGTTACAAAAGACGAAGGTTATGCACTTAAAAAAAAAAAAAAAGAGAGAGAGTCCACAGCTTGTTCAGCTTCCAGTGAACATTGAATTAAAGGTCCTTTCTATCTCAAAAGAAACTGAATCGGGGCCACAACTTAATAAAAAAAAAAAACACAAAATAAAAACCAAAACACCACGCTCGGCTCATCACGAAGGATAAAATCAAATCTGAAGTGCTTTCCAATTAAAAAAACCCCAAGATTTTTAAAAACACTTGAAAGCCAGAGCTTTCGTAAAGGAAAGTCTCCTCAGAGCATCTCGTGTCAGAAGCTGTCAGGCTGCGTTTGACAAGATCAGAACTGATAATGCTACAAAAGTGAGAATACAAGGAGGTGTACTACACAATAACGATTTCAGCGAAGCTCCAAAAATCTTTATAAATACAGCCATTGGAAGGACGATCTTGAGTCAGGAAGGATTTTTACTCGTTGTGTGTAGCTGAGGACAAGAAGCAGGCACAATTGTAAAGGCACCGAAGCATAGACAAGTTCCAGCATTTTACTCCCTCGCATTATTTCCGAAGCTAGCGCTAGTCGGCTACACCCTAAGAGATCTCCCCCACCCTTGATTTAAAGCTCGTTCGGGCATCCGAGTTTGCTCTTTTATTTTTTTTTTTTAAAGTCTCAAGCTCGAGGAACGTATTATCGAGATCTTGCTCTGCCTTAGATCCGAGCAACTCCTACACATGCATTATAAACGAGCCACTTAACCGGCACCAGCACGGCCCAAGCCCGGCACAGCTTGGTTCTTACGGGCGAGACCAGCGAGAGCGGCACAGTCCGACCGAGCCTCGCAGCGTTGCAAGACTCGAGTGACAGGGGCTCGGAAGGTTTAGAGTTCCTACAGCGAACGTACTCGTCATTCCCGGTTGAACCAAGACTTACCGTAACTGTCGTAGCTGTCTCTGTAGGACCCTCCCGAAGACCTGTCGCCATAGCCACCTTGACTCCTGCGCCGGGACGGGACGGGGGAAGAAAAAAAACATTCACGCCCTTTAGATTTGCTCAACGACTTCCAGAACCTGCCGATGTTTGTTTGTGAAGAGCCCCAGGACCACCCCCCGCTGGCACCCACACTGCCCTCACCTGCTATTATAGTAGTCTCTGGAACCGTTATATCCTCCGCTTCTGGAATCGAATCTGCTGCCGCCGTAGCCTCTGTCTCCACCGCCTTGAACAGACATCGCATTGCGGGGGTTTGTTTTTTTTAACCGTCCTCACAAACGCCGCCGGGCACTCGGGGCGACTGGCGCACGCTCGACTCACTCACTCACCTCTGGAGAAGCCGCGGCCCCGACCTCTGCCGCCGCGGAAAAAGCCTCTGCCCCCAGAAGAGCCCCCTCTGTAGCCGCGGGATCTGTTCTCTGAGGATTTCCCGGCCTGATCCACTCTGATCTGACGTCCGTCTACGGACTAACGAAGAGAAAAGAAGTGAGCCGACTCGGTATTTAAACGTTTAATTAGCAAAGCCCACGCACAGTGGGGTACACGGCTCCGCTGCCAGCCACGCAGCACCAGGATTTCCTGCCTCGTACAAGCAGAGATTTAATCTCACATGGCAATTAAGCCAACTATACGATAAATCAATATTCTACCCAAACATACAGCTATCTCTACGAAGCATCACCATTTTTCAGTCACAAAGATTAAAAGACAGAAATTTATACTTATTATTTTTATCACTTCGTTGGTTTAGGACTCTCGCATTTATCTGCTTTTCTACACAGCACTGCAAATAAATTCATTTTGTGCCTCCCTTGCTGTATTTTAGGAAATAAGCTGCTCGGAAGCCTCCTTACCTTCCCGTTCATAGCCATCATCGCGTCTTTAGCATCATCTATGTTTTCAAAAGTAACGAAGCCGAAACCTCTGGACCTCTGAGTCTCTCTGTCTTTCACCACAACAACTACGAAGGAAGAGAACGATGAAAAAATATCAATATCAGCACCGGCACAACGCAAGAGATTTCTGCGAACCACCGCAGCTGGCCAGGGCGCTTCTTACCTTCGGAGATCTGTCCGTATTTAGAGAAGACTTGTTCCAACGACTGCTCGTTGGTGTCAAAACTCAGCCCACCAACAAAGAGCTTCCCCTCGTCTGATGCCATCCTGACCTGCGGAGCCAACACAGCCGCCATCAGACCCCGGAACCGAACCGAACCGCTCCCGCAAGGCCCGGGGGCTCAGCACCCAGCGCAGCCGAGCTCGAGGCCTGCAGCGGCCCCTGCCGGACCCTCACCGGCCACAACCGGCTCCAGGGGTCGCCCGGTCCCGGTGCCGTTCCCGGAGCCTCCCCCGAGCTCCTCCCGCCCCCGCCCCGGGGGGAGCCCACGGCGCATGCGCGGCCCCCGCGCTCCGGCCCCGCCTACCAAGCCCCGCCCCCTCTTTCCCTCGGCGCAGGCGCGGCGCGCGCCC
>WEIS01000023.1:35069-103359 GCA_013389965.1 Todus mexicanus | reverse complement strand
ATTCTATGATTCTCCCTTTTCCAAGGAATATCTGTACAAGTTGAATACTCCTCCAGAGGCACAAATAGGTCCTAACTGCCACCAATTCCTTCATAAAATTATTTTGTCTAAGTTTTTTGGTTTGTCTGCTTTTAAAACCATCACAAGTTAGTTATTCAGGGGTCATTTTCATCAGGCTTTGACCAGGAAATAGGATCAACACCAGAAGTTCTGCATGAATTTAAGATTAAATTGCAAGGAGTTAATCTTTCCTATTATGTCTTTCTTCCATCATTAATTAAAAGGGATAGTGAAGAAATACACATTTCACCCTTTGAATTCCTTCATCAATCCCCTTTTAACAGCCTCTTAGCTATGTACAATGAAAAATTAAACCTAAGGAATCTCTGGATAGTAGCAAGGGCCCATAGAGTTGATTTTAACTTTGGCAAACAGCAGTTGTGCCTCTGTCTGAAGCTACTGACTTCATCTGTTTATCTAAAGCAGGTGACATTTGAACTTGGAGGACTCAGATTCCCTATAAGATCTGGCAGCCGCAGTCTTCAGAACCTGCCTCATAGACCTGAAACTGAAGTCACATGGAGGTCAAGAAGATTTGTTAAATCAGAGTCTTTGCTGGTCTCAGCCACCATGCAGTTATTCCGAGAAGCGCAAGCAGGTCCCTCCTAACATCCCATGGCTGTAGACTTCATCCTGAAAGTGTTGGAGATTTGGCTGTCACATGACCACAGTCACTAAAACATCAAAAATAACCCAAACGCTCCAAGAAATGCCAACTTTCTAGGATCCAGATGAAACTCCATCTACATTTAGAACGAGTCTTTGTGGGGTTTTGATTTTTTTAAATCTGATTTTGCTTTTCAATTGTTTATGCAAATCTATGCAAAACGAGCCTAAGGGCTGAATGAAACAGCTGCCTCAGAGCAGCGATAACAGCACAAAGGAAGAGCTGGGACACTGACGTGCCAAAGTGATACTGCAAAGACCGACGTCTCCGGAATGCTGGACAGAAGCCAGCGCAGTAAGAGACCCGGGTTTGTTTCCATCCCTCTTTCAGATGATGAGAAATCAAGCCCATCCCANCCACAAGTCTGTGGAGCGACTGGGCTGAAGAGCTCCAGGCAGAGGCTGAAGAGGTTATTAATCCACATCCACTCCAGATCCTCATCAGTACACTTGACACCCAATTCTCCCAAGTGCTGAAAGACTCAGTTAAGGGCATTCAAGTAAAGCTGGAAACCCTGAACTCTGTGCTGGGCAGAGTCTCATCTGGAGTGATGCTACTGCAGCAGGGAAGTGGAAATCAGAATATTCAAGATGTACAAAACCAGGACTTGAGAGCGCCTGCAAGAGAGCAGAGATTAATCTCTTCAAGTCATCAGAGGTGTGACAATAAGCTCATGAAAATAGGGGAAGGTTCAAAACATGTCAGGCCAAACACATTATTTGGGACAGACTGTTGTTAAATATTCATTAGGTGGCCTACACCTCTAACACACCAGCAGCTTATTTACAATGGCATCAGTGAGTAGACAGATCAGAGAGAATGTGCTGACTGAACTCTCATGCAGGGTGGAAAAAACAAACCAAGAAGAAAATTGGAGAAGTGAGACAGAACTGAGCAGAACTGAAGGTGGAAGATTCTTTGGATGCTAGCTGGAGTTATTGAAGACACCACAAGTCCTCTTTGCAGGAAGAGAATAGTCATTTTTTCACAACAGACATTTCCAAGACCAAAGGAGATAGAGAATTTCAGGGGGTAACCGCATCAATGTGACAAATCACACACTTGATCTCCTTGCACAGTAATAACTAAGTGCAGGAGCTCACCAAGGGCCAAGGAAATGAATGAGTGATTTTCTCTTTTTTTAAAAAACCTTTTAACATTTGCCTTGGGCAGGTAGGTGGAAAAAAAATATGGGAGGGGTAGATGTAACTGAAAACTTGGACATCCAGTTCGACAGCTGTAGCACGCACACTCTACCTGGCCTCCCTACAGAAAGGGGAGATACTACAACTGGCTGCACTGCTGTTTGGGGGGAAACTCTTGCTGTGGCACTGGCTGGGGTGGCGGCAGCACAGTTTGAGGAGAAGCCTGTGGCTGGAGCAGCATAAACACCTGTGGAGGTTGAGATTGCTGCAGAGTTCACCAGCACCTGGAAAAGAGTCACAAGCATTCAGTAGACTGCCTCTATGCAGAGGTAAAAGATCTGTCAATTAAGTGTATTTGCTGGTCTTTAGGGCCTCCAGCACTAAGCTGGCATAACATGCACTTGTGCCCTGGCGTATTACGCCAGGACAAGGCTACATCACCTCAATGCCCACAGGCCTGTGGCCAGGGCCGATCTCATACCCACTTCTTCTGGATTTTGCACGTACAGCCCAAGTTCCTACCAAGGACAGAGCCTGTGATTTGAAAGACCTGCAATTCACATGCACAGACTGTTCAATGCGTTCTTTCTAAATTTATCAACAACTCAGCTAGAGCTTTCCACTGCATTTCACTCTCCTGCTGAAAGCTTTTGCTGCTTTCTGAAAGGAGGCTGGAGCAGCCATATCCCTCACTACACAACTACATTTCTTAGGTCCAGGCTGTTGGATGACTACTTGTCAGGAACGTAACCTGCCAGTGATAAATGACCACTCATTTTCATGTGTTCAATGCTTTTATTTTGTGCCGTCAGTGCAAAACAAACACCAGGACTACCACCATTTGTGCAACAGCTTTCACAAAACAAACCTTACAAACACACAGGAACGTACAGCAGATCACAACAGGATTCTTAACACTTTCAGCAGTCATGAAACCTACTCACAATGAAATTAGAGAAGAAATACAGCTATTACAAACGTGACCACTCGTGGCAAAGAAGTTTTGTTTTGCGAAATTTGAGAAAGCCAATCTAGTTCAAACATTTTCATCCTCTAATGACCTTGTGCCCAATTTTTAACTGCAGTTGTAACAGCAATCTACGTCAGTGCTTAAACAAGAACCATGTATTTTAAGTGTTCCAGTACAACCCCTCACAGAGGTCCGCAATGCAACATTTCTTTAGTGATAGCATTTTTTTAAATGGCTTTTTTCCACATATCCTTTATGTAGTTACATTCAAACTTTGTGTTCCCTGCACTGTTTGTGTGTACGCTTCTCTTGTGCTTTCCCACATAACTGACTGAAACAACATCTTGACAAGTCAGCTTTCGCCACCATAAAACTAAAGAGAAACATGAAATCTGAATGTAGTTTAGTCAACTTGACCCAGCCCACTAAGACAGGAACCATCTATGAAACAGTATTAACATAGAGCTGACAAACAAGAAACAAGAGAAACCAAGGGCAGGAAATGAGCTTATAGCTCCTGGATTTACATTTCTTAAGGCACATCATGAGGTGTAGGGTTAGGTGAGGCAATATAGCTGACTTGGTGCAGCGGTCCAGAACTTACAGCATTAGCAATCTGAGGAGAATTTCCATATGGTGGGTTTACTGGATGCCAGGTACTAACATAGCGATAGGCAGGTACTAAAGTATCAAATCCAGGCACAGATTGTTGGCTGAAGGGGTCCGACACAACTGGGTAATACACCGGCCCACAGGGCAGGGGTGGAGGTTCTGCATTTTGAAAGCTGCCTGAAAGCAGAACAAGAGACACACAATTACCATATTTTACCTTGTCTATGGCCTTTCATTCAGACTTTATTATGAACACAGCATTAGTTTGGAGACCAAAAGGGAAAATCTATTGAGATTATATTTCTATGCCCACATATATCCCTCGTAACAGCAGGGTCAAAATCATTTGGGGTCCTAAGTTAGACTAGAGGACAACTTGCTCATCTTCTCTCTAAACCCTGTTCAAGAATCACTTAGCAGCATTCTGCTTTGCAGCGGTAGCTTTTTCAAGAGGGACTCGGGTAGAGAGCTAATATATTCTTCCTCTATTTGATCTCTGACCATACGACATTAATCTGCACCAAAGAACCACCCCAGCTGAACAGGCTGAAGCATCAGCAGAGCAATAAGCCCGTCTGCCTCCGAGCAACAGTTCTGTTGTGCTCCTCTCCAACACTGACCGTTTGCCATGTTCCACAGATTTTAATGAGCTAGGCACCTGACCTTTCTGACATCTTTGTCCTCATTTAATACAACCCTCCTACTTACCGCCAAGGGTGCCTAAACGCTTGTTACAAAGTAAGTTTTGCTGTAAATTTTACGCACAGCAAGAGATGCAGCTAGCAATAAGGGCAGCTCAAGAGATAACAGCTCAGCACGCTGAGCCTAAAACCAAGGTTTGCAACAGCTTCCTTTTAAAAATTCCTGTGGAGTTGCAAGTGCCAAACATCCGTACTTCCAAAACTCACCTGCCTCCTTTAAATACAGGCATTCTGTTTTGGTACTGTGACTATTTGCTTATCAGTAAACAAAGAGATTCCTTCACAGTTTTAGAAAATGCCCAAGTTAAAGTTAGCGTACTGAGCACAGGCCTAGACAGGATTACTACCTCCTTTTTATGGCTTCAGAAATCCCTTACACATTGGCAGCTACACCAGTGATGGACACACCAGTAGCACCACCACAGATGGCAGAGGAGTTTGCGATAACCCCTTACCAGGCTTATTCCTTACCATGCTTCCTGCAGAGTAGCAAAGCTGCAAGCAAATGGCTCCTGCAGAGCAGTTATGCTCTGAAAACTTATTTCCTCACTTCTCAAAGAGTTGTGTTACGTGGTCTGAAATACTAACCATTTGTAGGTGCTTCCAAGGGAAGCTGGTGAACTTCCGTTCGCCCAGCATCAGTGTAGAGCTGAGGTACTGACTGATCTAGGACAGGAGCTGGTTCAGCATATGCCGGATAAACCTCCACAGGTGATGGTGACAGCACGGGCTGGACATACACCATGGAAGGCATGTAGCTCTGATGACAATACTGTAAAAAAAGGGAAGAAAAAAAAATAGGGTCATGAGTACAACCACAATCCCCAACCTTCCTCCAAATCACTACTCATTTCACATTTAAAGTTAGGAAGAAAAGTAGTCTTCTCCTTCCTAGCCCCTTAAGATACTACTCCCCCCAAAATAAATGCAATACAGCCTACCAGAAAATATACTGCAATACCTGTAGCAATAGCTACCTGAGTTGCACGTTGCTGTCGCCATAAATCTTTACAGAGAAAGAAGATTCGCACCTATCGACTTGGTCATATTCAGAGAGATTTTTTCCTATTTCTTCAGCTGAAGAAGCTGACGATACTGAGCAGCAGCACTGACACAGCCCATGACTGGAGAGTGCCGAGACAACTCCTCAGCAGCACAAAAGCTCCCAAAACACAGAGAAATGGTGCTAAGCAGTTTGAGCACAGCTGTACAAGTCTTAGAAGACTCAAACCATGCATCTCTAGATGTTCTTTGATGTCTAAGTACACAAATTGTCTTAAGAATGACTCTGGTTTCTCCCCTTATTGTCAAGGGAAGAACATCATTTTCCACTATCCTCTGCAATAACAGAACAAACCAACCCAAAAACACCCACCATCATCATAACCCAAAGTAAAACAACTATAAAATATGAGTGTGCTTCATATTTTGAGTTAGAGCTTTACTTCCTGAGCTATACTTTAATCTCCACCAAGCAAGTCTATACCTATTAATAGCCAAGAGCACAGGATGCACATTTAGCACACTTGGAAGTCTTAAATACATCAGTACATTTGTCAGGAGAACCAGCAGGTTTTCCAGGCAATTTACTATATTCATTTTAAAGCACTTACTTGCAATCCCAAATTAAAGTAATACCGCAAGACTTTGGTATCTGAAATTAAAAGATATGACATTAAAGAGCAGAAGAGCATAAACTAAGCAGCAAAAACTACATTTAGATAAAGAGCGTTTTATTTTAAGTCACTCTTAATAACAGTATTTTAGCACTACTTTTTCTTTAAAGTTTCAAGGGTAAACAATATATCTTGAATATAGTTGTTAAGACTAGTTTATCTTCTTAAGTTAATCCAGTTAGATATTTGTGCAATAGTAGAGCATTTGTCTGACCAACTTATCAAACTTCAGCAATTACATTAGCTTTAATTTTGGTTTATTCATCTCAATTACTCAAGTGATAATTGCCAGTGTTGTTACGAGCAACTAGGCCTTAAGCACTTCTGGCTTCTATTAAGGCTGGGTTTTCAGACGGAAAAGTATTTTATCAATAAGGATTTGATTACGAGCCCCTAAATTAAGTTGACCACTAAAAGCACTCTCTCCTTTCCTCCCTGCAGAAACGAGAAAGCGTTTGGAAGCACAGGCAGGCAGGCAGGAGTTTCTCGCACACCAGTGACAATTGCCCCTCAGTGTACACATTATATACACGCTCTGTGTACATACTGCACGTGACACTGGGCTGCCAGCCCAGTATGGGTAAGTCTCGCTCTGCCACTATCTCCACCCTTTTTTATTTGGCTAAGCAAGGACCACATAGACATGGAGACAACAAATAGAACAACCCCAAAACCTCCTAACTTTTTGGGGTTCCCCCAGTTGTTGTATCAAGTGAGAAAATGGAAAGGGGGAAGAACAATTAACACGTTCCTTCCTTTTCCTCAAAGGGTACTCAGTGTCCTCCTTTCTTGCCAGTCTTTTACTTCTGTCTTCAATGTCCTGAATGGTTTGCCTACAGGCAAATACGTGATACACTGAGAAGCAATGCCAGATGTATGGACGAACTGTGAAACCACTCTCCAAGAACAACAGAGATCTGACCTTGGAAATGCATTTCCAAGTATCCAAGACAGTAAAAGCAGTTTTAAACCTTTAAAGCTGACCACTGAAATGCAGTCAGAAAAACAGACCTGAAGAACCCAAGGATTTGTTCCTCTGTTGCTGGTAAGAATTCACAAATCTGTTACTGTTTAGCTTATTTGATCAGGGCAATATTCCACAGGGCTGAGAAGCACAAGCAGGTCCCTTCTAACACCCACTGGCTGTAGACTTCATCCTGGAGTGCTGGAGATTTGGCTGTGACATGACCACAGTCACTAAAATATCAAAAATAACCCAAACGCTCCAAGAAATGCCAACTTTCTAGGATCCAGATGAAAATCCATCTACATTTAGAACGAGTCTTTGTGGGGTTTTGATTTTTTTAAATCTGATTTTGCTTTTCCATTGTTTATGCAAATCTATGCAAAACGAGCCTAAGGGCTGAATGAAACAGCTGCCTCAGAGCAGCGATAACAGCACAAAGGAAGAGCTGGGACACTGACGTGCCAAAGTGATACTGCAAAGACCGACGTCTCCGGAATGCTGGACAGAAGCCAGTGCAGTAAGAGACCAGGGTTTGTTTCCATCCCTCTTTCAGATGATGAGAAATCAAGCCCATCCCAAGTGAAACACAACTACCTTAAGAAGCAATAGCTAAGCCCCGAAAAGCAAACCACCCTGCCATGAAAAGAGAAAGACCATGCTGATTACTNTAAAGCTGGAAACCCTGAACTCTGTGCTGGGCAGAGTCTCATCTGGAGTGATGCTACTGCAGCAGGGAAGTGGAAATCAGAATATTCAAGATGTACAAAACCAGGACTTGAGAGCACCTGCGAGAGAGCAGAGTTGGTGCAGAACACATCAGCAGTACCCGTGAAAGCAGCCGGCCTTTGTGTTGCCAGGCCACAGTGCTCTGGGCTCTGCCTTTTTCCAGAGCAACTGCTGACAAGACAAGCATGTTACTGCCAGAGAAGGCAGGAATAGCTGAAACTTTTGCACACAGAGCAGCAACACAGTTAACCATAACAGAACTCCAAGTTCCATCCACAGCATTCCTGCTCTAGTCGGAGTAGTGTGCATTAGGATAAGCTAAATCTTGCTATCAAGAGGATGAGCAAGCTGAATAACCAACTTTTTTACAGCCCAAGCTTTTAACTCTGTGAGACAAGGCACTTCCAAAAGATTGAACAAGGAGACACACAAAGGCTAGAGCATCTTTTACAGCTGTCCAAACCCCCACACAACCAGCAGTCCTTATCAGCTAAGACAAGGCACCGTGTCACAGAACTGTTTTATTTGCCGATTGCGACGTGTGCAGTGATGCAACGGCGGCAACACTTTAGTCTCACAGCATTCCCCACCCAGAGAAAAACAAGTTACATTGCAGAACAGCAAGCGGTTACTGTTATTCCTGTAGCTGAGAGGCACTTGGTTTGTGATAAGGAGAGCAGACAGCTTCATCTTTGGGTTATTAAATATAGCCTGCAACTCAGAGAGCTTTGCTTATGTCTTGCCAGCCATAAACATGACAGAATGAGGGGACACATTAATAACAAGAAAAGTAAAATAGGTATAAGCCTGTTGCACTGTTTACCAAGCTTGGCTGCCTGATGAAACCTCGCCATAGTATGCTGAAGCTTTCAAATTGTTAAGAGTACATTAACTACAGATTACCACTTGTTACCAGAAAAATCATTACTCCATCAAGAGCCAGTATGATATAGGCCAGGCACCACCACCCTTGGGATTCACTTCTTTAGGACGGTGGCTAAAGCTGCAGGAATCACGTATTTCGGTCACATACGCACTTGCTGCTCAGAACTGGGAATTAGCACATTTCTAGCATAAACATCCATAACATCATTTCTCACTCGCTGTGAGCCGCAAGGAGCCATTTCTGCTCGCTCTCAGGATTCTGTTAAGTTTCCATGAGAACACAAGTCAGAAGTGTGCCGAAGAGCAGCAGCAGTAAAAGCACAAAACACCATTGTTACCTCGAGGCAGATCACTGCCACTGGGATCGCAAGAGTAAGGTGGAAGAATGGCACCAGCTTCTCCCACCTCACTGACCGGAGGAAGAGGAGTTGAATAAATTGGCAACGGCACTGAAGAAACTGCTACAATTAGAAGGAAACAAAGGTCAAGTCAAACTTGCAGTGGCACGTCACATGAGCAAGCTCCTAAGTTACACATCTAAGTGTGCACGGCTTTGTCATCGCAGCACCCCTAACTACAAGCTTTAATACAGTTCTCTTTAGCAAGCACTTGAAAAAGTCCAGAAGAAATTTTAAAATCAGACGGGAAGGTTTCCATCTCACGAGCCTTAAACCGTATGTCTATCTGCAAGCTTCACGCTCCAAGTTTAGAATAAATGTCTTTTTCAAACATTTCTCCATACTAGAAGGCAGGCCAGACTTCCCTTACGTAACTGTCTGTCCTAGAACAACAAGGAACAGATTAATCTCTCCAAGTCCTCATAAGTGCGACAATGAACTCACAAAAATAGGGGAAGGTTCAAAACATGTCAGGCCAAACACATTATTTGGGACAGACTGTTGTTAAATATTCATTAGGTGGCCTACACCTCTAACACACCAGCAGCTTATTTTTAACAGCATCAGTGAGTAGACAGATCAGAGAGAATTGTGTTGACTCAACTCTCATGCAGGGTGGGAAAAAACAAACCAAGGAGAAAAAAGGAGAGGAAAATGGAGACAGAACTGAGCAGAACTGAAGGTGGAGGGCTTTTTGGATGCTGAACAGTTACAGAAGACATGGAAATTCCTCTCCAGAAGAAGGGAAAAATCTCTTTTCTTCAGAACGGACATTTCCAAGACCAAAGGAGACAGAATTTCAGGGGGTAACTGCATCACGTGACAAATCACACATCTGAACTCCTTACACAGAAATAGTGCAGGAGCTCACCAAGGCCTACATAGATCAGCTGGACATTTGTGTGGGTCCTGAACCATCACAGCCAGTGACTCTTGAAAGGGATAGCAAAAGTTCAGGCCCAATCTCTCAACTCCAGAGGAAAATGAACTGTAGGAAATAGGGGGAGGAGGGAGCTGCCAGGAACTTCTGCCTTCAAGAGAACTTTCTAGCCAGTGATGGCTAAAGGTGGCGAGGGGGGAACCCAAAGCAGAGACCTCCAATTTCCATGCAAATTCAGGAGCAACTGTCCCCTTCAAAACACGAAAGCAAGAAGTCAGCAGTGAAGTTACAATTATTAGGTCATTTTAAACCAAAGCAAGCAATAAAAGTCGTTAAAAAAGGTAACATTTGTCTTGAATAGGAAAAAAACAATATGGGAGGGAAAGATGTAACTGAAACCCTTAGATATCCAGTTCCACAGCTGTAGCACGCACACTCTACCTGGCCTCCCTACAGAAAGGGGAGATACTACAACTGGCTGCACTGCTGTCTGGGGGGAAACTCCTGCTGTGGCACTGGCCGGGGTGGTGGCAGCAGAGTTTGAGGAGAAGCCTGCGGCTGGAGCAGCATAAACACCTGTGGAGGTTGAGATTGCTGCAGAGTTCACCAGCACCTGGAAAAGAGTCACAGCATTCAGTAGACTGCCTCTACAATTCATTTCAACAAAGACTATGGAGATACCACACAGTTCAAAAAGCCTCACTTTACATAAATACATTTTGGAAGCTGCATTTACAACTAAGACTAATTATCTTAATTCTCTAAAAATTGGCTTGAAAATTAACTAGTTTAGAGCTGTAGACACCTGCAAGGCATCTTCTTTCCCTTCTCTTTTGTCAGTATTTATAGGGAATTGTGTTCTTTTCTGCAAGATGCTGTAAGGGGCAGGTAGAGGGACCCACAAGCTGACACTAACCCAGAAGGAGTGAACACTCCTCTATGGGGCTACTACAACAAAGTACTAGATGTTACCTTCTGGGGATAGCTGTAGGAAGCCACTTGATCTTGAGGTGAGACAGGGACCGGCACTTCTTCCTGAAGCAATTCAAAAGCAAAGCACGGCTCAGCTAAGAGGCAACGAAGTCACAAGGCACACTCACACCACACCTCTACATTTTAAAATTTAATTTATGGACTATACACACACAGAGGATCGTTTGCAACTCAAGTAAAAGCAGTTTTGTTCTGACAAACACAAGACTGGTTTTCAAAACACATGTAGACCAGCAGGTGACTAAAGACTTAGTTTCAGCTTCAGAAAATAATATTCCAGAGTCAGTTCTACTATGAGAGGTGACATCTCTCCGTTCTCAGTGTACGAACAAGGCTAACTGGAACAGCACAATAAAAACAAGCGCTGTCTGGAGCAGGAAAGGAAGCAAAGTAAACAGCACTCAAATACACACCGTCTTTGTGGAGAGGAAGGCGGAAAATCATTAACATATCTAGTACATTTCAGACTGTACTCACAGACTCAGACAAAAACCTCACCATTTAGAGAGGAGAAGGGAGGTGAATATATAAAAGATGACTCTGACCTACTATGTTACGCATGTATCCAAGGGCAGTTTCTATGAAGAATGCCACACACGTCAAAGATTCCTAATCTGAACAGACAGTGACTAAAGCTTACCAAGCCGGCTGGAGGTTCTGCCGAATTAAATACTGTTGCAGTTTCACAGTTGGGATCTGGAGGGCATAGACAAAATTAATTGAAAAAAAAAAAAGGCATTACATCTAATCCTTCAGAAATTATAACAAGGTCATAATGAGTGCATTACATTCAGCAAGTGTTCTATCAGTAAAAGCTGAAGTTTTCCCTACCTGGAGGTGCATAGATATATTCTTCATGAAATTTCCCTACAAGGAAAAGAAGGGGAAGTTTTGACTCAGGAGAAAAACAAAATAAAAAGCTTAAAGCTGAAGTTACCACAACTACATTTCAGTACATCCATTAACAAGCTGCTTTCAGTATCACCTTGTTTCGTGCAAAAAGGGAGAGAAACTCTCCAAGTACACTCATTTTGTTATTCACCAGGTATTCAAGGCTGCCATTACTGAATTTATGCCACGCATTTTTAAGCGGCAACTTGGCTTGCCACAGGCCTAAGCAATCACAAGGGTGATGGCGCAGCAAGCTTAAACAGAAGTGACACGCTTTTATTGGACAACAGAGAAAAAATAACATGCTCAAATGAGTGTTCAAAGCTCACACTAAACAGGTATTTAGGAGATGTAAGGAACCTACTTTGACAAACACACACCAAAGATTTTCTAAACTTGTCTTTTCACCCAGAAATCCTCTAAGAACTCACCACTTTCACTTGTTCCTTCCTCCTCCTCTGAGGAATTTGGGGTCTGCTTGTTAGGTGGAACAGAGTTTGGGGCTCCCCTTGCTACCCAAAATCCTGCTGGTCCGTGGACAATGGAAGGAGGGTTACCCTGGCTCTAAAAAGCAAAGTCAGAAATGTGCATTTAGAAGCAGTTTTAAGCCTTGCCATGCTCCACATACACACAGAGCAGAAACAGGCCGGCAAACCAAGCTTGCTGCAATCAAAACTTACTAGAACTACCATTTTTGTGTCTGGTTCTATGCACCTTGATTGCAGGAAAACAGTTGCAGACACATTTGTTTCCTTTACCTTTTGTTCTGCCTATCATACATACGGTAACTGATTTTTGAAGCCTAGCATACTTGTGGCAATCGATTTTTGAAGACTTACCAGTGTCCTATGCCATATATTCAAGCTGCTCCCTCCCAGAACTTACCCAGCTTTATGCCAAGCTCAGACAAAGCTGAAAAGGAGAGAGGAGACCCCAGACAACAGCCAAGACTGCTACCCCAAATATTTCTGCATTCCTCATTCTGGAGCATTCCCACCACACCACCAGCAGATCAACTCATCCAAATACTCCAACTATGATGGAAAAAGGTTCTCTTTAGTCACAGTTAGTCAAACTCACAGGTGGCTGCTCGCACTGACACCACTGCCTGCACTAACTTGACCCACACATGCAAGCCTGACTCTTCCAGGGAGCAGCACCCATCAAGGTTTCCCACAGGACCCCTTTAGCACTTCACATGCCCTTTTGTGTTTGTGCTGAAGTCAGTCCTTAGCTGCACCACAATGAAAATAGAGATCTCTGAAGCAGGATTATAGGATTGAGATGCTTGAGTAAAAGAAGTTGATTCACTCTCTTGTGATGGCTAAGGTGACAGAATTCTCCTCAGAAGACATGGTGACTATGAGATCGATAAAGTGCTCAGAGAGGCTTGTAAGATTTCCAAGGTTGAAGCAGAGGTGCTAAGTCAGAAGATTCTCCCACCAGGCCTCTAGGAGGATAGCAGAGTTTTCTGTGAGATGCATCTTTCCCCAGGAAATGTTATATTCCTTTATTAAACAAGACAAGGAAGAGACAGAGAAAAAGCTTTGGCATTGACAAGAACAAAGTCACTGCACGAACATGAAAAACGATTCACTAGGAGCTGCAGGTACACAGTGCAGCAATGGGGAGGAAAAGCTACTAAGCTGTATTGATTTCATGTCGGGGAAAAAAAATAACTACAGGATAATCTGTCCTTATTCCTTGACACTCTTGATGGAAAAATCAGCACAAAGATTACAGATGTAGCATATGAGGACAAATTAAAAAATGGCTGCTGCTGAAACAGCCCTGAGCAGACTCCTCCTCTCTTATTTAAATACAAGTCTGACATTTGTTAAGTTTGCAGCCTCGAAACAGCAAAAAAATTCCAATTTAACAGTATTTTTAAAAATAGAAGGTCTGCTCTCCTATTCTGACACCTAAATATCAACTGGTTTTTGTTTGGTAGCATATCCAGCTTTGTTCTAGGCTTAGACTACAAATAAAAAGATTTAAGTTTAAGAATACACTGTGCCACTTTATCTACAATCCGACAGAAAGACTGTTCCAAGAGAAGTCTAGATTTGGAATTTTCTCCCGTTTCTGTAGCAGAAGGAACTGTTTCAGGAACAACATGCTAGCCCCAAACGTCATAACTATAAATTCGCAGGAACAATCCAGGCTCTCTCTATGCAGTTTCTCAATCTAGTTACACAAATGATAAATTACAATGTGGCAAACAAGTGAAAAGCTTTCTCCCACAATATTTAGAGCTAGACAAGACAGCCACTGCAGGAAGGTTTTCTTGGGGGGGTTGTTTTTAAACTGTAATAGAAAGGAGAAATGTGACCCTACTTTTATGAAAATATACTGAAGTGAAAACAAGTGCTGCTGGAGAGGGGAAGGAAAAAGAAGGGGATCGCCTAAAAACCCTGGGATTTTAAGCAGGTTTTACA
The DNA here is from genome assembly GCA_013389965.1 of Todus mexicanus. NCBI lineage: Eukaryota > Metazoa > Chordata > Aves > Coraciiformes > Todidae > Todus > Todus mexicanus. The sequence continues at coordinate 89,350 of WEIS01000023.1, read as the reverse complement.
GGATCTAGACTCATTTCAGCCTCTCCTTCTCAAAACCACATTCCCTGCTAAAAGCTTACTCCAAGGGAAAAAAGCACAATAAAAACCCTGCTGTACATTTAGGTAAAGAAGTGCTGTGCATTTGTACAGCTTTCCCCTACACACCCCTCTCAGAGGTTTGAACATATCCTTTGTTCATAACTTACTGGTAGAGTAGGAAAAGCAGCAGCATCGTCTTCTCCTTCAACTTCATAGAAAGTTATCGTTTCTTCTGGTCCTTGAGGCTCCTCTCCATTCCCTGGTACAAACCCATACTGACATTCCTTATTCACATAGTGCATCTGACGACGGCTCCGGCTGTACGAGCTTTAAAAACAAGAAAGGAGGTTAAAAATCATCAATAGTTGGTGTCTCACCTTGGTTTCACTGCTCAGTGCTAACTCTGTTCTTTTGGAGAGCCACAATGAACCCACTGTTTCATATTGTGCCACTAAGAGCCAACTCAGTCCTCCGCATCTCTCTCCCACCATCCTCCCCAGCTCTTTTAGAACAACATTTTGCAAAGAGGTTTATATTCACTTACCAGGACCTGCAGGAGAAATTGTCATAGCTCTGATATCCTCTCTTTCCTGGACTGGGGTAGAATGCTATTTGAGGGCCAACCATGTTGTGCCTGTTTAAAAATCGGGCAGATCCCCTAAGTTTAAAGGGTAAAAGGTGCAATTACCAGGAAGTGCCTCTCAGATGGAACTTATTTGTAGTGTAACCCATTCAATAGCATAAGCTCTCTCCTAACTAGTCTGAAGCAAGAATGAACAGAAAATGAGTGATCTCAGACAGGTTTTCAAGGCTTCCTACCTTGGCATCCCAAATCCACGGCTATGTCTCTGGGGAGGATGCTGAGGATGATAAGGTTCATAAGGCGCCATGTTTCCACCACCCTGCGAGCAGTGAACTGGAGGAGAGCGCCCTGAAGGAACGTGGTGCTGTAGCCGGGGTGGAAGAACTGGTTGACCCCTGCTATAAGCCACAGTCATAAAGATTTCCTTGCCACGAACTTTCTTAAGCATTCTCTTCCGTGTTTTCATGTCCATTTCTGCAGCATCAGTTGAGGACAGAAAAGACACATTTACACCTTAAAGAGCTGACTCCAGAGGTATGCTCTCTAAGATTTGAGAGGAGTCAACATTTGGATAGATGGCAAAGAAAGAGTCAATGGCCTACCCCAGGAAAAGTGCATTTTCAGCAGGCAAACTTTAGACCCTTATTTTGAAAGCTCAAGCGAGCATTCTAAATTACAAGCAGAATACAAGCACCTCACTTGTGAGCATCCTCTCAACTTCGGCTGATCAAACCAATACTTACTGTTAAAATCTCTATATGAAGGCTGCACTTACTTATTTTTTTAAAAAAAATGATTCCCCAAATTAAACAAAGCACTTTACATCAAACCCTGCAGCCACCAAGTTTTATATCCCAGGCTGAATGAACTAAGTCACTCCAAAGACCAAAGACTCCAAAGACCGTTGCTGTTACAAATGTCATGAGTGTGTCCCCCACTCCCCCAAGGGAAGGAGTATTTGTGGAAACCTTGTACAAACCTATTCCTGGGAAGTATCCACCTGATATTTTCTGGTAGGTTCCTCCTTTTCGGCTGGGAGCCATATTCCAAGCAAGGACAGGTGCGACTTGTGTCACTGGTTTTAAGTTTGTCAAAGGCACTGTATGCCTACACAAAGAACGCTGAAGTTAGCGGTGCCACAAGGACACACTCTGCGTAACCGCACAACAGCCTGAGCTGAAGCAACACTGAGATAGAAGAATATAGTAAAAAAAAAAAGCCCAAAAACTTGAGAGTAGGGAGCTTGTGGAAATAACAAACCAATCTGTATCTCTAACACCAAGCACACAGTACCATTACTTGTTTATTAAAAGAGGCAAGCTAGGAATTAGCCTCAGCACTATTCATTTCCCAGGTCAAGTCTTTCTTCCCGGTGCTTGGACGCCTTCAGAGGTAAGCCTGAAAGCGTCTGACACACAGAATTCTTGCAATATTTCATCAAACTGAATTCTAGGTTTGGAGAAGAGCAAATTCTTTGAACAGCAAGGTGGAGAAAGTGATTAGACTCAGCAGAAGTGCCAATTACTTAGTAGTTTGGGTACAATGTTAAAAATTCCAGAGAAACCAACAGCAGAGGGTAATTAAGCCCCAACTACAAAGATCACTTCGACATTCCAGAGAAAAAAAGAGCAGCAAAATTTCACAGAAAACATTACAATAATGATTCTGGTTATTAGAAATCCAAGAGAAAAAATTCCCTGCATCATCCTATTCGAAGAGCCATAGCCAAAAAGGAAGCAAAGCCTCACTTTGGATGTAAAAGCCTTGGTTCTCTCTTTCTCAAGGATCTTAATCCTATTTTAAGCATCTGTGAATATAAAAACTCAAGCAGAAAGAACTCAAATATGAAGTTTTCACCAGACTGCTTACTTTTCTGCCAGCTCCTCAACGAATACAGTCAGTGTGTTGGCATCCTGTCCGACTTCCTGGATATGAGCATTGTAATACCTACCTCCAGGCTCCAGACGTACCTGGAGAGAGAACAAGCAAAGCTCTAAAAAAAAAAGGCCAAGCTGTACCAGGGGATTCAGAATACTGTCTATAAACCACAAATAGCAAAGGCTGCTCCTACATTACTGCCACAGCCCAGGAGTCTCAAATACTTCTTCAAAATAGCAGGCAAAATAAAGAGCGTTCTACTAACTTCAGAGAGGAAGGAAAAATAATAGTAACAATTTTTAAAATAAAAATCAGTCTTATGAGCGACTGAGAGAAGATACCTGCTTTCTAACTTTTTTACACTGTACCAAGCAGATAAGTACCAAGGAAGGCCGCTATTTAAGAACTTGAAGAGAACAGAAGATAAAATAGGAAATTGGAAAGGAAAGCTCCGCTCAGCTAGAAACAGGTCACTGAGTGAATCATCAGCACTACCTCAAACAGTGATTAAAAAGTCCTCACTACATGCAACATTGGAATACAAAGAAAGCTGACCTTCCTTTTAGCATCTCCTGGCCAGATGATGCTACTCCTCCCTTTTGAGCTCTTTCCTTTCTATTTTATAAAAATATTTGCTACGTTACCGTTGAGAAGCCTGTACAGATTTGCTGCTGACCTCCAGTGACAATCTAACAGACACTACATCAAATGAACACCTTGTGCATTTTGAGCTCTCGGTCTGGAACTTTCATGCTCATAGAATATCTATCACTGGTCCGCAGTGAACTTCCAAGCAGCTTTTCCTTCACACTACCCAGTGTTTAAACGCAGATTTTAGAAAGAAATTAAAAAGAAAGCCAGATTAATAACTACAAGGAAAAGAATGAGAAAAGCCTTGGGAAATTCTATGAAGTCAAATGATTTTATGGTTTACCATACTCCATTTAAAGCAGTTTTAATAGTTTATCGTAGCTGAGTCTCCTTGAGTACTAACCTGACACTTGTCTCCTAAATAGTACTGTCTCCCAGCAAACACCATGTAGTCAGTTTTTTGAAGCTCTAAAAATAAACGAATAAATGAATAAAAAAGGAAAAAGCCTTTAAACTGCTGTTCTTTCTTCATGTGTCCCACAAGTACTTCATGACAGCATCCAACTACAAATTACATGCCAATTGAGTTAAATATTTCCTAAGCATATTGGAGCAATCTCCACAGTAAAGGTGAAGTAACCATAGATGGTTTTATAACAGACCATAACCAGGCGAAGTCACAGCAGATCAGTATTATCCAGATAATGCAGTATGTAGCACTACTACTAAAATACTACGGTGTCTTTTGGGATGGTACTGAGTTAATCCTGCATTGTAATATCAATCCTGGAATTAAGAATGTTGGACACATCTTGTCTTGCCAGAGTACTGATGCCACTTGGCAAAAATGAGATGTCATCCAGGAAAAACTAACATTGCTAAAGTCTCCTCACTGTGAGATTTCAGTAGTTTTTTCTCCATTCCTTGCCTGGATTCCCTGCACGTCAGTACTCTACATAGATAATTAGTTACTATGTTCTGTTCCAAGAATTTTAATGACCCTCATTACTGCTTATGCAGTTGTAAAACGCTGGAGTTCTTCAGCTTGCAAAGCACTTCGGGTCAGACATCAACCACCGCTTCAGAACTTCTTGCTTTACAGAGCAGCCACAGTGTATGCCAAAAAGCAGCAACCTATCCCAAGCCATGAAGACCATGAAATCTCTCCAGAACGTTCAAGCCCAGGATTGCTGGGAAGCAAGAGAAGAAAAAACAACTCATCTCACTTCACAGATCTCAATGCTAAATTTGAGATCATTATTATACAACTCCGAAGCCAAAATTGCGCTTTAAAAAGCAAAGTCCTTGCACATCCTGCAACAAAAAACCCCCTCCCAGATCAGAATGGCTTCCAGTACAACAGAATGGCAACACAGAATTCTGTCCTCTGCTTTGAGTCCTCATATTTCCTGTACTGCAGTCAGTAAGTAGCAGAGGTCAGATTTTTTGCAACCTTATCCCCCTGGTACAGTATCAGAAACAGTGTATTTCATACTTTGAAACGAAGCCAAGAAACTAGCTACTAGCAGGAAGATGTACTACCTACAAGTATCTGCTGGGTTAACCAGTATCCTTCGCATTTCAGCTGTGAAGAACACTTGACAGAGGCCTTAGATTGATAAATTAAAGACTGAGTCTAGTACAGAAAGTGTTGTGCTTTTGTCCTGTTTTGAAGATACCTTTTCTGCTGTCCAGCCAAACATCAAACTCCACATTCCGATAGATCTCAGGGTCCAGGGCCTTTAGCACTTTGTAAGGAACAGGCATCTTTGATGGATTTTCTGGAGGCTAAAAACAGAGTTGAAACTGAGCATTAATAAGTCCATTGAATGTGTTCAGCATCATCTACCCTGCCAATCTCTCTGGACCATTTTAAGATGCACACATTATTTTCCAAAATTTTCATTTCCACTGTATTTGCCTAAAAACTAAAGCTCGAGAACATAAACAAATTTAGGCATTCAGAAGCTGAGCAAACAAACTTTAGAAAGACTAGGAACAAGCTCAAGAGTTATATTTGGTGTGTTCTTTACTCAGAAGGAATCGAAGGAAGGTAATCAGACCACTGAAGTGATAGCTTCAAAAGCCAGTGGGAATTTCAGTTATTATATATGAAAACAAGTTTCTGTAGTTTCTAGAACTGTTCTGAAGTGATTTATACCATGTTCAAAACAAAAATGAACCGATTTAAATAATTTCTGGGAAAAATAAACAGCAGAGCAGGAAACATCTGCTAAGCTCCATCTTTGAGGGATAAAAAAAAAAATGCTAGAGAAGAACAAGAGAATCTCAGAAAGGAAAAAGGTTCATCCAATTTAACAGAAACTCAAGGGCAAAACCAAAAGACAAGCAGACAGAAGAAATTAGCCACACACTTTCAAAAAATCATTTTTAGTAAGTAGAAAAGAGAATTTAGCCCTGACAAGGGTAGCATTGTATAACAGCAACAACAAGACCACCCACCACAAGGAATTCTCCCCTAACTGACAAACCTTTTCTTCTTCAATGCCTTGTTTGAACTTATCTTCCTGTGGATTGTCAGCATCATTGCCTTCCCAGTTGTCCACTCTAAGTAATTGAAAATAAGATTACAAAAGATACAGTGCATAATTTCTAGCCATTCGATTAAAATCAACCAACTGTGCATACAATCTGAAAAAGCACCATGGTGCCATCAAGTGGTATGTTTTGCTTCAAACACCAGACAAGACTGCGATGCAGCACAGGACAACCCTTTCTTTCTCTTAGGTCCAAGAACATGCCCTTGGTCCAAACACCCACCCTTACCGAGGGCTACTGCTTCTGCTTGAAAGGATGAAGATGGTCCCACTGACTAATCTTGCACTATTAAGTACAAGTTCTGAGTCCTATCAAACCAACATCATCCGCATTCAGTAATGGCGACAGGCAGCCCTCAAGCCTTTCTAGTAACTTGAACTTGAGATATGAGGGCTCCCCTCAGCCCCACTGATCCAACAGACTTAATAATGTCACCATGTAATTGTCTATTTTTTAAATTTTCCATTAAAAAAGGATTAGCAAGAAAAAGCGGAGCTCATTTTCTCAATATATTATTGCCTCTGCAGAGCTGTAGGGGCTTAGAAGAGTAATAACACTTTCTCATTTAAAAAAAAAACCAATCTGATGACATGAGGAATGATTTTATTCACAAATAAGCTGTTGTTCTACAGAGTAACACGCAAATATAACGCAGCCAGCAGCAGAGGATATTCAATTACGTGACACTTGCCAGCTCCAAGGAAAGCACACACTCTTCCACAATACTTCAGCTTTGTGTTTGTGTCACAAGATAGGGAAAAGAATTAATATGATTATTTTTGTTCTTCCCTTTTACCACATCCCCTTCCCAAAATGCTACCTCTTTTCCGACGGATTTCTGGATATTTTTTCATGAAGACAATCAAAGTTTGCATCCTCACTTCCTACAGAGCCACTGTTTCTGTTCTTCTTGGATGCACTTCGAAACACCTCAACCGCAGACCTTAATTCTTCCTCATCCATGCCAAACACATCTTTGTACAGGATCTCATACAATACAGCTGAACAAATCAACACAAAGCTCAAACCAAATTAAGATCATGCCAGATCTGTAAGAAGTGCTGCAGTTATCAAGGTAAGCACATCTTCAGGTATTAAATTCAATTAAAGAGATGATCATAAAATAATTCAGGTGGAAGAAAGCGACCTCTGGAAGTCACTTGGTCCAATACCTCCTTTAAGAGATAGAATAATAAGTGTATATACATATTAATATATACTAAATAAGTTTCCATCCCCCTCCTCCCCACCCCCCCAAAACCAAACCAAACACTGCCTATAAACACATGAAAATAGAAAATTCTCTTCTACAGAAAAATGACTCTTCTATAGAAAAACGATTTCAAGTTTACCCTGGCAAATAGCAGCATTTTCCTGGAATTGTTTTGTATATACAGAGTCATAATGGCCGTTGCCGGAATAACACAGTAAAATCTGGGGAGGGAAGAAAAGAAAAAAAGAAGATAAAAAAACCTCTTTAACGCTGAAATGATCTAACTCATCCTATTTGATAACCTAGCTCAAGATGACATTACTCTTTCATTCTCATCATCAACTCCTCATGGAAGCAACAAATACTCTTGATATAAACAAAAAAGCTGTGAAATTAGCTTCAAACTGAATCTCAGGTAAAGTCTCTTAGTAAGTTTGCCTATAGTACAAAGAGAAACTACCAACTTTTATGTTGAGCTGTAGAAAACATGAAATAAGAGTTTGTTTCCAGCTTACCTATGAAACCACCAATTGCTCAAGAGATGAAATAACCACAAGACATTAAATGCAGTACCCCTGAGATATCGTGCAAGTATCAGACACATTTCACCCTTCCCAACCTGAAGGACTAGAAGATCATCCAGTTCTCCACCTCCCAACATCACCTTGCTTTTACTAAGCAACATTATGCTGCCTTTTGGAAACACACGTTTTCTGCAACCTGCTTTGATATCTCGAGTAAACGTGTCCCATCAAACCCATCCTGGCACGTGATCACAGCCAACCGCCCCTGGCAGAAGCCCTTGGGAAGCTGACAGCAAGGATGCTTCCCAGCGGAACCAGCAGGAACTGGGATACCAGGGCTCTCAATTCAGTGTGCACTATGTCTTCTGCCAACAGATGTGCTCATCTCAGGGTGAGAACGAGCAACACCCCAAAGAGCTGGTGCCTGTAGATGCAGCCTAATGACAGACAGCTGTCAGCACTTAACGAGAGCTCTGGTGGCGCAGCCTTTGAGGACAAACACACATTCAGACCATGCTGCTTGGTTTTTAAAATTAGTTCGGTTTGGAATTAGATTAAACTACACAGGGAACCACGTCAAAAGGAAAGAAGAGCATGTAAACATGCTGAATATGTATGCCATAGAAACAAATCAGTTTGTTACCCCATTACCATTAAACTCCCCTTTTCAGGAGAACTACAAACCTCATCCGAGTGCAGGAAGAGAGGCACTGGGAGTAGGGGAGAACACCTTCTCTTCTCCCAGATGATAAATAAATCTCGTTTTGCTCTTCAACTCAACCCTGGTATTTCATTTTACCCTGTCAGATCAGTCAAATTCCCACTGGGAAAGGTTTTTACCCAACGAGATTTCAGAAACGTGCAAGAATATTCTGGAACTGGGATGTTACCTCTTCCACCAAAAGTAAACATGTTTCAGTAATGAGCTGGAGTAACAAAAAACGTTTGGGAGAGAACACAACACATCCCTCAGGTGGGAAGCAAACCCACTAAAATGGAGTTGACTTTGCAAATACTTTCTCTGAGTTGAAGTCAGCTTTGGGGTTTTGTTCAGGTTTTAAAACTAAAGCAGGACTAGAGGTAACCGGGATTCAGGGGTAGGAAACTGCCTCACTTGGCCTCACCTTGTCTTCAAAGCCATTGTCTGTAGCATAAGTTGGTGCCTTTCCAGGGTACCGGTACAGAATAAAGTCTTGCCTAGGTAAGCAGAGGAAAAAAACCAGACTTGAAAAAGCACACTTCTAGTAGAACCATGCTATGAAAGAAGTCTGCAGGGAGCTGCTTTGAGAATCCACTGCTGGTTTATAGAGAGATTCAGGAGAATATTCTCCTGATCAATGAATGCTACCATACAGCTAGATGAACAAACACTACCCACCTTAAGAGGGAAAAAATACACGAAAATTATCTGGTAAAGACCATTCTACTTAGTCACAGATTAGGTCAAGTACTTATGCTTACAGTAGGATGCTCAGACATGGAGACAATTTAAGCCTAAGTGATTTAGTCACCCTGCAAAAGGATTAAAGCCTCAGTACAGGCAACTAGGAACTCCTGCAGAACTTCAGTTAGTTCTTTTAGCAGTGGAACAGAACAAGCATGCAAAGGGAGGGTTCTTCCTTCTAGCACCAGAGAGCCAGACTGCTTGTTACATTAGAGCAGCATTTTCAGCAAGAGAGAAGCACCCGTGCAAGCTGATGTTACCTTGAAATAAATACCAGGTTTTATGCACCAAGTAGGGGAAGTATTGCTCACTCCTGGAGCTTTCGAGAACACCTACACGAGCTTTAGTCATGCTTATACCAACCACACAGTGTTTCTACTACACACAGCTGGTTTCTTCCTATTTTTCATCCTTCAGCCACTAGAAGGAAACACTTGACTTGGGAGTTTACCATCAGCAGAAAGAAAACAAACACACACCTCTGGAAACTGATTTGTAATCCACACTAGAACTGAGGCTGTGAGGGTACCCATCAAGAAATTAGTTTAACTCCTTTAGGATAACATTTCTCACCATTGTTTCACAGATTAGTATCTCAGCAACAAACAAATTAAAGGGTTTGGGGCCAGAACCCAAACACCAGCAAGTCCAAAACAAAGTGAAATTTAAGAGAGAGACACTTACTTGTACATCAGAGACAAGGCACTCATTTCCAGCTGGCCAGCACTTTCCTATGCAAGATTATGAGATTACATGAGATAGCAGAGCCGTCTTCAACACTGAGAACTCTACTCTAGCTCTCTGTAGTATTAAAATACGTAACCAAACTCAGCAGTTTAAGACAAATTATTAATGCATATTGAGAGTAGAGATACTAGGATTTCCAGGGAACATGGAATGCCACAATTACCAAGCTGAGTAAGACGGAGCTAGTTCTGGCAGTGACTCTTACACGTCACTCAAGATATATATTTTTAGTTAAAAAACCCCTTGCATTTGCTTCAGAGACTGCTGCATTCTCCATACTTATTGGTTAGTCTAAAGAAATAAAAGCCGGAACACCAGTATTTGAACCTGAGGGTAACAGAAGAAACGAGGGATTGCAAAGTCTGATGTGAGGAACGCTCCAGATATTTTGCTTTTTCCTTCTTAAAGAAGAGCTGCAGTTATGAATAAAGCCCACGAGAGGCCCCAGCTTTACTTGCCCATCTCTGCAGATTGCACTTTTGCACCAACACAAATTCCCCACTAAAACTGATATTGTTTATACATGTGAATATTCAGTACATACCCATAGTATTACCTATGCAAACGAGACTCTAGGATTAGGATTTATCTAAAGCAACCCCCAAAGCACTGTATTTTAAACCATCACCTAACTACTTTCCTGTTCTAGTCTCTCTCAAATTTTAATCTCTTGACAAGTATGAGGCCAGCCTTACCTTTGGATCTCTTAGTCGTTCAAGGTATTTCTCAAATGATCCTTCCACATACTTCCAATAAAACAAAAAAGAAAACAAATATAAAAACTTAGCCATCTGGAAAGCAAAGTTAAATCTGAACACTATGCCAGATATAGCCAGCTGCTGAAGGGGTAGGGACAGGGCAGGGGATGAGGGAACAGACATCAAATTTGGGACAAATCTGCCAATTCCTATTGTTTTGGGGTTTTGAGGGGCTGTGGTCTGACTGGGAGTATGAATTTGGCTGTTCCCTGCCTTAGATCATGGGAATGATTTGAGGTATCCATGTGGAAACACCAAGAAACCCTAAAAAAATTAGGAGCATCAGCCGGAGTACTACTTAGTGACTGAACTCCCTCCTTGATTAGCTTAAGCACTTAACTGTGACCAGGTGGGAAACACATACACACCTCAAAGAAACCCAAACCAAGAAAACCCTAAACCACACCTCAACACCACACAATACTGCACCCACACAAAATTGCCACACAAAACCAACCAACCCAAATAGCCTCTCTCAAAACATGGCTTTATGCAACAATTAGACACACTCTGGAGTTTTCCACCATCTTTTGATGTTCCTTTCCCATTCTAAAATCCTTCACATCTCCTACCTACTAAATTCTGCAACGGTTGCTCCACAGAGAATACGCTACGTGGTAACTGTCACCCTACTGGTTATTTGGGTATTAAGAAGTGGCTTGCTATCAGGAAATTCAGAAATATAATGATGAATAAAACTCAGAATGCAAAAAAAAGCAATCACGCTGCCATTTCTCTTCTCTCACACGCATGAAGCCTGGCAAAGCAGGACGTGTTTTCAGCGTGTATGTTTACGTAGGTATGTTTATGGCTAAACCACTCGCCTCTCTCCCACATGAGCTCCTAACTCCATGTGCATTAAATCCGCTCGTCGCCTGCATTACTTACAGATTCAAACTTAGGCTGGTTCTGCCTCATGAACAAGACACAAGCTCTCCTAACTTCCACGTGATGAATTTGAGATGAAAACAGCTGAGAAAAACAAAAAGCAAGCGAAGGTTACGGAAAAATGAAGGGGGGAAATAGCAGAGTTGATTTTACGCATCACGTTAAGCTTATTTTACTCCTAGTTTATGGGGAGTAAGCCCAGAACAGGCCACAGAACAGGGACGTAGGGAGGCTGTGGAGGGTCCCAGGCTCCAGGGGAAGGAGCTGAGGGAAGCCCAAGTGACCCAGCGCCTCCTTCCCAACAACCCAGAGGTTCGGGGCACCCATCCCTGCCCTCCACAGACCCCAGAACACCCCCACAACCACCCCCAGCCCTGGCGAGTGCCTGAGGCGCCCCTCTTGCCACCACCCACCTGCTCCGAGACGGCTCGGAAGAGGCAGGAGGCATCTTTAGCCGTCATCTTACGGTACAGCCCGAGGCTGGCCAGGTACTCGTCCATGGCCACCTCGCTGAAGGATTTCTGCCCGAAGTATTTCTTCCAGCCTTTCTGCATCTTCCCCGGTGGCGGTGGCGGCGCCTCCTGAGGCGGCGGCAAAGGCGGGACGGGGAGAGGAGGAGGAGGGGGGGGGGGTCCGAGCGGCCCCGGCCTCGGGCTGCTAATTAATGAGGGGCCGCGCGCAACGCGCCCACCTCAGCCCCTGCCCTGCCTCAGGCCCCTTCCCCTGCTCCTGCCCTTCCTTAGTCCCTTTCCCCTTCTTATTCTCCTTCCCCTCCTTATCCCCCTTCTTATTCTCCTTCCCCTCCTTATCCCCCTTCCTCTCCTTATTCCCCTTCCCCAGCCCAGTGAGCTCTGCCCCCAAAAAGGCCGCAAATACCTTGTCCGGTTCCCCCGCCCACAGCAGACGTTGGGGGGTCGTTGTCCTCCAGCCCCCCTCACTCACCTCCCGGTTTGGGGCCGTAGCCAAGCCCTGCAACCCGGGTCTCCTCCCAACCCTCGTTTGAGCTGCTCCCTGTCACCCTTTGGGGTGCCCGTAGCTGCAGATAATTAGCGAGGAAGTCAATCAAATGTTTATTTAGAATTACCTGGGAGATAAGGCAAGGCTTTAAGGGCAGGCTGGCTGGGGCTCTGAGCAATCTCATCTAGTGGGAGGTGTCCCTGCCTATGGCAGGGGGGGTGGAATGAGATGAGCTTTGAGGTCCCTTCCAACCCTGACAATTCCATGATTCTAAGCTGCTAGTGGTAAACTTGAGGCAACAGCTCTAGGGAAAAAAAAAATCGTTAAGAAAGTGAAAATATGAACTGCTCCTAATAAAAGTATTTGAGGGGAAAATTACAGATCAGCAAACAACACTCTTGAGCAGCTGTGCCTCGTGATTGATTCCACTTTCACACAGCTGTGCCTCATGATTGATTCCATGTGCAGCCCAATTTATTCGAGGTACAGCCCTTGTGCTTGTTTAGGAGAGTGTCTCCCTGAACGTTTAACTTGCTAGGAAAAACTGCACTCGGGTCATCACCTGCTCCAACTCAGGAGTTGCTTTTTCTTGTTTCAAAGAAGAGCAACACCCCCCCTTCCCCCCCAACCAAATAATAAATAAGCAGGAAGGGCAGTAAGCAGCAACTACGCACTGACACGATTTGAGTAGTAAAGCCCAAAGAGACTGTGTGAACGTTTTTAAGTTGAAACTCCCTTTGTTTTTCAAAATATTTACTTAAACTGATGTTACATGGAGACACCAGTGGATTGGTTGTATCATCACCCCCAGTCCTCTCCCATCAGCTCCGGTTTCACCTCTGGAGCAAATCACTCTGGAATTTGGGAGCAGGTTCACAGCTCTTCACTTCTCCCAGATTTCACCACATGCCCATTTCTGCTTCAAGAAGCTTCAATCTCTCACTGTTTTAATTCTCTTCTTGCGTGAACACACGAGACGAGAGCCAAAGGCATCTGCTTATTTGCAGAACATCAACAAGGACAACTTAGTTCCACCAGATAGGTCAAGAGCACCTTGAGCAGCAGTTCAGCTCGTCCTCCTCACTGGAATTGCCAACTCCGCTCAGATTTTGCAATGTCATCATGTGTCTGTCCAAGAAAACAGAGAGTTCATGCTCTCCCCACTCTTCCTGGCACTGTGCTCTTTTAAGAATAAACCAAGATGATTTTTAAATTGGCGCTAAATAGTCTGTTGACATTAACAGGCATTTTCTTTGAGGGTTTGTCCAGGTTGGAGAACTCTCAAGGATGGAAGGTCTCTCTAGGAGAGAAGGGGTTTATTCTGATGCAGGGGTTTTTTTTTCCTCATTTATTGTTTATTGAAGCCCAACAACTTTATCCAAAAACAAAGCAAACTTTTCTGGCTGTCCAGGAGGAAAAGGTTTCAAACTTGCCAAGTCCATCGACTGCAGCGTCTCCACAAGAGTGCTGTAAATAAATAAATAAAAAAGACCAAACCCAAAAATTAATAACAATTACCCCAAAAGGAAATTTTTTCTCCACACATTTTATTTATCCGTACATAATCCTGTAGCACAGGAACAACAATACGGACATGTATTGGAAGGGAAAGTCCCCACAAAGCAGTGAGTCCCAATCCTCGCTGGCTCAGGCAGCGTCACTGAGAACACACGTGGGTTTGTATCACAGCTTTGAGGGACAACCTCACCTCTTTTTAATCTTCTGTGGTTGTTGATATTGGGAGCCTGAACAAGATCTGAGGAGCTTCATCAGAAGCTGCACCAGGAAATTCATCACTGAACACAAAGCATAGAGCCAGAAAGAACAGCAAGATCAATCTGTTCCCTTGCTATTAACAGATAGCAAATAAGGCTCAAATGCTTGGCACTGCTCAACAAAAAGAAATAAAATCCCTTCCTGCATCCAAAGCTGTCAGAAGCATTGATAATAAGTCAAGAAACTTATCCAATCTAAGTGAATGACAGGCCCAGGCCTTGTCTTTTCAGAAGGCGCTTCTGCAACATAGGAAATTCTGCTTGCAGGGCAAAGGAACAAGACGCAGACTAAATAATGGGAGCTGCATTTCCTCCGCCTTCAACTTTGTGGTCATGTTATTTATAGAGTGCAATCAACCATGAATGAAAAGAGTACAGTGAGATACAGTCAAAACAAGAGAGCAAGGAAACTAACAGGAGCCAGGACACAGGAGCTGGGTTTTTTGGTAGTGGTGGTTTGGGGTGTGTTTTGTTTTGTAGAGAAGTGGCTGGTTGGTGTTTTGGGTCTGTTCGTTGTTTTTCTTTTTCCCTGAAGTGACAGGCTACAGATCTCTGAAACTCCTTGTCAGAGGATGAGGTGGATTCAGAAGTGTGGTTTTAAGGGCAGCCTGAGTAACTATTTAGAATACTGAGGTATTGAAAGTTACTAACCAGGCAGCATCTGATTTAGGAATCCCCCTGAATCCAAGTACTTAAAACCATTAGAGAAAAAGTAACACAGGATGTTCTTGCCCCGTTTCTACTTGTGGCTGGGCATCTGCATATGGACACTACAGAGTATTGAGCTACTCCTGATCCCTATCTGTAAGGTCATTCTTATGTTTTATTCCAAACACTCCAGATACTTTCAATTTTATTATGTCAGGACACTCGTTCAATCAACTTAAGTGCCCTTTATGAGGAAAATCCACACAGCAAAATGATGACACGGAGTCCTTAGTCTGCCGGGAGCAGCAAACACACGTGCACTCAAAAAAAAAGAATAAAAATTTAAAAGGAGTCATGGTTAACAGGCTTGATAAGCTTGGTAAATTAACACCTCATGTTAATCTATCCCCTATGGAAAATCCACCTGGCAAACACATGGTTGTTACAGAGAAGGATGTGAATTTTCTTGCTGCATTCTCCACACTGTAATAACACATTGGGAGCTGAACGCTGCTTGCTCAGGACAGCCACAGCAGCTCCTTACCTGCAATTACAGTAGAGGACGTGCCCACCTCTGTGGAGCCGTTTCGCCAGTTCAAGCTGATGGTTGTTCATTAGCTTTTCATTTATTACTACTATTAGCGGTTTCCCTTTTTCTAGAGTTTCCAGGCAGCTACCTGCTCCTACAGGAGAAACAGAAAACACCATAGTTCTTACCCTGGCAGACAAAATACCATCCTTAGCACACAGGACGCCCCTAAAGGTGAACGTTTAACCACTCAGCTCCAGCTGTGCACCCAAACACTCACTGCCAGCTCAACCTTGAGCTCGAACTCAAGGAGTAGAGGAACATTTACTTCATCCCACCCCCAGGGGGAAGAGGCAAACAAACCGGGGCTCTACCTGCGTGGCTGACGACCAGGTCGGCCCTTCGCAAATCCTCGGCCAGCGAGTCCTTGAAGCGGAAGGTTTCCACCGTCAAGCCCGGGGTGTTGGGCAGCTCCGGCTCCAGCTCTCCCCGCCCGAACTGCAGCACCAGCTTCTCGTAGCCGCGGCTCCGCAGCACCTGAGGGGAGCAGGAGAAGGGTGAAGGGAGAAAGAAGGAGGACGGGGAGGAGGAGGAGGGTGAGCCCGGCCCGGGGGGTGCCGCCACCCCTCGCTGCCCCACCACTGACGTGTTCCCTCACCCTCCTCCTCACCTCACTCTCCTCCTCGCCACTTGTCGCCACTCAACCACAGCCCGACCCGCTTCCCTTCGCCGCCGCCTCCCCCCGAGGCAGCCGCTGAGGGCGGAGGGACGCGAGAGAACGCCCAGCGCGCTGGGCGGGAAAGGCCCAGGAAGGGCTGCCCGGCTCTCCGCCGCCTCACCTCTAAGGTCGCCGGGGAAATCACGGTCGCGATCAAATCATCGAAGCTGGTGGTGCCTACGGTGACGAAAACAGACTTCATGGCTACCGGCCGCAGCCGTCCCGAGGGCGGAGAGCCGCCAAGAACAACCCCGCCCCGCTCCCGCCGCCCTCCCTAAAATGGCCGCCGGGCTGAGAGGGGCGGAGGATCCGCCCCTCGGCCCTCCCTGATCCCCGCCCCTCGCCGCCTTCAGGGAGCCACGAGTATCAGGGAGGGGCGGAGGCTATAAAAGCACACCAAAAAACATACACACCCGCCCCAAATTTGGAGGAGGGATTCAGAAAGGGGTTCTCTGTCACACGTTACTGGGGTAGGGATCGTTGTAACCGGTAGACTGGCTGGAGTAGGTGTGTTCACATCCTGCTAGTGCACACAGCATGGCCACAGCTGCCTGGTCTTGCTAGGCTCGCCAGGCAGCCAGCCCTGCTTTGAAGACAAGGGTGATGTTGCTGCCAAATGGTTCCTAGAAGTGGTACAGTAGGTCCTGTGCTGGCAGCCCAGGAGTGATGGGCTGATGTGGCTCCTTTGCTTCTCCTCACTTTGCTTCTGGTCAGAGCATCGCTTGGGGACACGTTGGAGTGAACGTGTTGGATACAAGCCTGCTATCAAGTGGCCAAAGGCAGGAGAAGATTGCCTTCGTTTCTATCAGGCGGTAAGCTTGGGTTGTTCTGCTATGTGAATATCCTTCCTCTAGTACCACAGAGATTAGTGAAGATGTGCATAGCTTGAACTCAGCATACTGTATTTTGCTANGTCAGAGTAGAAGGGGAGGAGAACCTCTCTCGACCTACTAACCAAATCCCTTCTAATACACCCCAGGATCCCCTCCAAAGAAATCAAGCAGAAATGCTGCAAACTCCAATAGAAAATGCTATTTGCTGGCTCTTAGGCTGATTCCAGAAAGTCAGACATAAAAATTATTTGGCCTGAACAGATGAACTGGTCACAGGAGTTGAGACTACAACTCAAGGAAAACCCTGAAAGTGAGATCGAAATCAAAGTTAGGAACTGCATCCTCCTTGGTTTCTTTCCCTCTCTTTGCCAGTGACTAGCATTAGCACCTTGGGGAGGGCTCATCTCTCTCGCCCTGCAAGGTGGTGTTTAGCAATTTATCCCAAAAGCTTTCTGTGGAGGTGATTATATCAATGTGCAGAGAATCGAGTCTTTATGCAGTCTTCACCGTAGGAAGTATTCAAAGACATTGAATAGTTTGGTTGCCTACCCTCCTTTCCTTGGCCTGTTGAAAGCTACATTGTCAGTATCACTGAATCCAGGTAGGTTTCTCCTCCCTTTCTCTAAGCACACATCTTTCTGATGCTGTTTCAGGCTGGTCCTGCTACCTTCTTATGAGGACTGAGGAAAAAGTACTCCCTTGAGCACAGGCCTGTCAGCTCCCTGTTGGAAGGTGGTGCTGAGAGCTAAGGGACAGTGAATCAGACAGGAGCTGAGGCTGGAGGTGAAAGCCCTTTCTGAAAAACAAAATTGCTGTTGAATGCTAAACCACACTAAATCAATTGCAAAGATGAATTTGCCAGGGAATTTACTAGTTCAGGTACATTTCCCCTTTGTGATGAAAACCCCAGAGGGATAATGTTAAATCTATCAATACAGTTTTGTTCACCAAAGGCTAAAAATAAGCCCCTAGCAGTTGTACAAACCGAATAAACAGTTTTCTTTCTTAATTGCAAATGTAACACAGTGTACAATTCCACAAAAGGAAACTAGACAAGGTAGACCTCTAAACCTATTTATGCCTTGAATTAAATTTAATAGATGAGGTCACATTTGTATACACTACTGAGTGTTCCAAGAAAGATGTAGAAAAGATGTAGCTATCTTGAGGATACCTCTGATTGCCATGTTAACAGCTCATTCACAATGCTCATTAGCCCCCTGTTGCTTTCATTTAGCATAATGAGCCTCACTGAAATGTATTTATTTCTTGATTAAAGCAAATGGTGCTGACAGCAGACAGGAGGAGGGTGGCACTTTATCTTGGGAAATATATTGTGGAGTAAAACAACATCAAGAATCCTGAGTGTACAGGGACCTAGTGGCCCTGACCAGCCTCACCCAGCTCTTGCTGTTCTCCCTCAGGACAAGGAAGGCAGGAGCTGAAGGTGATCACAACACAAGCCAAAGACCTCACTAGAAAGAAGCCAGCAGAGCAGCAGCAGCAGCAAGTCCAGCAGTTCAGTGACCATCAGGCAAAGACAAGGTAACAAGCCATTTCCAACATCAATCTGGGAAACCCAAATAGCAATTCAGAATCAAAACTAGTAGCAAGGACACCTGCAGCTCACCTCTAACATGCTAACGTAAGAAAGACATGGACCTGCTTGAGTGGGTCTAGAGGAGGGCCAGGAAGATGATCAGGGGGCTAGAGCACCTCCACTATGGGGACAGGCTGAGAGAATTGGGGTTGTTTTCTTACTCCTGAATAATATAAATGTCATCACGACAGTGAGTTTCTTATTACATTTTGGCGGAGTATGAGCATGCGTGTGGAGAGTTTAGTGCTGTAGTTAGAAATAAGCAGTAATTTCCTAAAGTACTGTAATTAACCTAATATAAAATAATGATATTAACAGGAAAACACTCCAGTATATTTAAATTATATCCTCCTCATTAAAAAAAAGTTACAGTAATTTCATTATCCCATCCTTACCTTTTCTCACAAAGATTTACTGATGTGCTGACCCTCCTCTCAGATACACCTGAAAAATTTAGCACCCTTCCTTTCAGCCCAAAGTCTGACTTCGTATCTATCAGTTGTCAGGACCTTGGCAGCACTGACAGGTTTTAAATGCTCTGACCAGCCTCAACTGGAGCTTCCACTCACACCGTCTGAAGGGGAACTCATTTCAGGTTGAGCTTTAGGTAGAACCATGGAATGGTTTGGAGGGCTCCCGTTTGCAGTGGGAGGAGAGGCTGTGGCATAGAGAGAAAGTGTGTCCGTGATCTGACAGCTCTCATGGCTTTTTCTGAATGTTGCAATAATTGATGTTGTGCCTTGAAGCCTCAGGTTCTGGAATTACGTAATTGATTTTTAAAGCCTTATGCTTCTGTAGAGGAGACAGAGAAAATGACCTGCTGAATCTTAAGGCCCTGAAGACTAACACATAAATAATATTTATGACAGACCAATCACTATGTATCTTTTTATCACTCCTGTTTTGCTTTGTATTTAAACAATGTTGTGATTCTTTGGGACCTGATTTCTGGGAACTCCGAGCTTATTAATTTATGTAAATGAAGTGGTGCTGGTCTTTGCCTTGCCCACGTAGCAGGAGGTCACCTCTGCACTGGGATACAGCACATACCGTGTTTCAATCCTTGTTCCAAGGAGTGTGGCTCAACTGGTTTGCACCGGCTGTTGAACTGGATCTTTACAGATGCTTGATGCCTCTGTTCAGTTTCTGTCAAGGCTAGAATGCTTGTGTTAATGGGCTTCAGATCAGATCCAATGTCTCAAAGCTGGGGATTTCCAGTAAGTGGTGAGGATATCTGGGAGATTGTAAAGGAGATAATTTGAAGAATGGTTGCAAACCATAGGAGGGAGTGTGAGGTCTGTCACAAGGACTGTTATCCTGGCTGTGAAGGCTCGATCTGGTGATGTCTCGTGGCAACTGGTCACTTCAGCTCCCCAGGGAACCTCCGCCTGTGGCAGCCTGGCACTCCTCCTGGTGTCTGTGGAAAGCACACGCCGCTATTCCTGCCTGCTAGCCACCAGCAAACGCCTCCACAGCGAGCCGCGGTGTGAACGCCCTGCCATTTCATATTCCTGCGTAATCCCTCTGACAACCAAATCTATTAAAAATTCATTTTCATCTAGGCAAAGCAGACTCCCTGAAATCAATTGAGCTTTGTTCTCTGAAGGCAGCTTGTGCTGGTGCACATGTAATCAAATCCTGAGGTGCCTCGCATGCATTTTTGCAAGCACCGAGATAGGCTTCGTGTTTCAATTATTCTTTTTGATGTGCATTTTTGAAGGAAATGAGAATGTTATACTCAAGTAAACCAACAGTTTTAGATCCTTAGGAAGGAGCACCAAGAGAGCAGAGTTCCTCTCTTTCCCCAGCCAGTCCCAATTACACACGTACATGCAAACATCTCTCTTTGCCATGCAGTATGGAAATAGGTAAGGAGGTGGCCGGTGAACCCAGTCTAAATGTCCCCTCTGTCCATATACCTGTTGTTTTCCGATACCTGGCTCTCAGCAACAGTAGTTTATGTAGGCATTTTGAATTGCGCTTCAAAAGCCTTCAGGGACACCAAAGTCAGTTGCCTGGTTAAGTAAATGGGGTTTGGAGGTATGTAGACTAGCTGAATACACCCTGCAGTTAATGAACAGCTCCCTTAACTCTCCCTGGAAAGAAAACAGTGTTTGCTTTCAGCTGGGATATTGGGCAGACATGATCCATGGTGTTCAGACCAGCAGAGGGCTGCCCGCATACACTGCATTGAAGGGACCGAAAGGCATCAAGCCTGCAGGCTCCTTTTCGCTCTGTCTCTTCAGCACACTCTTAGCATCTTTTTATTTGCAATGCCTGTGTTTTCTTCTCAAGCTGGCTCTCAAAACCAAAGTGAGGTGGTGAAAGTGCATGAGGTGGTTGGACTCAATGATCCCAAGGGTCTTTTGCAACCTCAATGATTTTGATTCTATGAGATTCACTTACCCGCCGAAGGACAGAAATGGCCAATGCTGATCTGCGCAAGGCCTGAGAGGTCGAATGGAGTTTCAAGCACCCAGCCTGCCTGTTTCCTGCAGGTCTTCTTTGGAGGAACATCATTCTGAAGCCTCTGCAACAACAGCAGGGGTGCTAATAGCAGCGTCAGAGCCGCAATTCATTTCTCTCTCCTTTTTGTTCGTGCTAATAAGATGATAGCGTATTATTTACAGGCAGTCTAGTTTCCATTAGACATTAGGGATCAAACCACCACTAGATACTTGTCAAAACCACTGAGCTCAACTTGGAGATTCTTTAACAGCTCTGTGTGGGCCATGATTTTTATTTGTTTGCGTGTTTATGTAGCAATGAATCATGCCGAGAAGAATCAATACCAGAAACATCTTTGTGTGCGCGCGTTTCCTCTTTATGGCCTTTCTTTTTACCACCAGAAATACTAGAAATACTTTATGCAGAGGCACAGCAGAAGATTAGTATGATGTGGTGAACTTCACAGAGATGTGAAGATAAAAAAATGGTGGCTTTTATTTTTCGGTATCCTAAGGATTTTTGCAGAGAGATGTGTGAGAGGCACAGTCATGGTTAGAACTGGAAGATGGTTTTGAGTGTGTGTGTCTGTGCACTTTAGAAATATATACTCTTGTTGGGGTATCAACATGTAATAGTGAATCTTCTCTCAGGCTTTCTTGCATCATAATTCCAGGATAACATTCAGCTGTTTAAAATAAATACTCTGGCTAGAACTCGCTCAGAAATACTGGACCAGATTCATCCCGGGTGTAATTTAACTGGCTCAGATCTGAAACAGAGCTCAGCATTACATGTGGGAGAGTCATTTCTGCTGCACTCTCTAATGTCAAAACAAGACTGGTTTACATTATCTTGCCCCTGGAGAAGACACTGCTGAACTCATGACAGTCCTGTTTGCTTCACCTGGTAGCAAAGTTCTGCATGGCCACCTATACTTCCAGCTACAGTGACACTGCCTGAAGAGGTGTTCAGCTCCTCAGTGTGGCTCTTCATTTACATCAGGTTTTGGGTACCAGCATTTCCCATTAGCAGCACGCTGCGAAGTGCTGTTCCTGTCACTGTGCCATATTAAAATGGTGACTCGGGGTTAAATGACTCCAAATGAAGGGCCCTGGGTTTGGTTTGTCTCGTTTTGAAGTGTATCACAGATTGACGGGCTGACAGCTGAGGGTAGACGGAGGTCTTTAATCAATCCGAAAGTGAGATGAAATGTACGTGGCAGACATACAGACAGGACAGCTTTCCTTTGCCTTGCTTGGGAGGTGGAACTATGAAGGCTGAGAAGATTCTCCATGCTTCACAGCATGGCCCACTTCAAATCCTTTCGGTAGTGGCTCTGAGCTTTTGGTGGAGAAATTGGCCACTGGCCATCAGAAATTGGACCAAGGACGCTTGCAGGCTGCTGGGCAACTGTTGTATAGAACAGCATCAGGATGCTATCAGACAGTCTTGAACTTGACCCAGTGCCTTTGCCAGGAAGCAGATAATGTCCTTTTTCTGTCACTTATCAAAGGGATATAATTGCCTGGGAGAACCCGCAGTTGGTGTGATGACACTTCTGGCATAACTAGTAAAATAAATTATTTTTTCTGAATGTAATGAGCTTTGATATTGGAGAAATGATTCATGTCTAAGATCAAAAGGAAATGTCTTTTGAAGCAGGCAGTGTCCCGTTTCCCTCCAGGGCCTTAGACTTCTGTCATGATAGGCAAAATCATTCTCTTTGGTTTCTCTAAACCTGGAATTTTATGTTTTATTTTGTTCGGCCATGACTTGGTGAGGATTCAAGCTAAATCCTCATTGATTCTGAGACTGGTATTACACCAGGTACTGCTGGGATATACTGCAGGTCCTTAACTGTTCTCTGTTTATGAACAGCCTACCCCAAGGTGCTAATTAGCCAGAAGAATTGCACATACACAGACTACTGTTTTGTTCCTCCATTAAAATACAGTTGTGGTTGAGGTGGATTTAACTGCCTGGCTTAATTGTGAGCATCCTGGATTTCTGAAATCAGCAAGGTAATTGCAAAAATTTGTGAGACTGCTATTTTTCCTCTAAAAACTAATTGCAAATACTTGGTTAATTCTTAATAGCAGTCCCCCTCGTTAAATTTTTCTCCTTTTTTCTTTTTTTTTTTCCACAAAGTCTGGCCACATTTTGCTTGTACTCAATGCGATCTGTCTTTGGTGGCTGATACCTCTGCTCTGTGATTGTCATCAGCTATTTTCTTGGCCTGTGTACTGTGTAGGCTGGAAGAAATTCTTTTGTGCGTCTTACTCTGATGTACAAAAATGATTTGTGCCATGCCAAGTATTTCTTTTCTGACTTGAGCTCAAAGATGCCTGAACAAGGAACGTGAGGCAAGGCATGGCTGGCTGTAATCTCTTGCTTCGGAGACGAGGCAATGCAAATGCCGCTGATCTTCGTTTTTCTTTGGGGCATTTTATTTTTCTCAGAGGAAGAAGGTTCATGACAGGCTTCTTAGACAGATAAAGTCTTGAGGATACTTGTGGGTACTAAATAATAATGATCCATCAGTGTTAAATTGAACCCTGTGCTTCAGAAGTGGCTGCAGTAGGAGGAGCCAGCATGATCTCCATGGGTTTATGTAACAAAAATGAACACCAATTACAGTGCATTTTGTCTGCTGGGACTTAGCCCATCATTTTGTCTAATTATGGTCTGAATCCCACAATGGAGAAAACCCTTCTTCTGTAAAGAACTAATTCCCTCTAGAAATGCTAAAAATCTTAAAGAACTCTAATTATAATACATTTCTCAATAGATGAAGAAAGCCAGAGAGAGCCTGTGCCAGCCACTTACCACGGAAAAAAAACATAGAAAAAGATGAAGGACTACCCTGGGAGACAAAGAGGGAATGTGAAGTAGTTTGTAAAAATTCCTCTCATCCTTTATCTAGGCTCGTACTAAACATACCCCTGATCTATGCCTAAAAATTTGATTGTCAACTGAGGGTTGATAGACTTATTGACATATACTCAAGGAATAATGTTGGACTAGAGAGACTAGGGAAGAAGATGGCTGAAAACAAGTTCTAAGAAGTTCTGAGACATTCCAGACCAGCGTGGGTACCCAGAGTACTCAGGCATGCAGTTAGCTTTGCGTCTTGTAGTGTCTGTCACCGGGAAATGAAATGGGTTGGCTGTGATTGAAAAGGGAAAAACCTCTGATTGCCTCACTCCCAGTCCTATTCTTCAGACCAAGCTCCAACATTGATTTGGTTGGAGTTCTGCAAACCTGAGCTGCAAAGCTTTGCTATGAGTTGTTCAAAAGACTGCTGAATGGCAAAGAAATCAGCAGAGAGAAGAGCTGCAAGGCTTCTTCAGCATGACGGGGGATGGATGTAGATGAGAACGACAAAGTATAGGCTACAGTCACTTGGGGGTGAGTTAACCACACGTACGCATCACCAGGCATTCGTTTATTTTGCCTCATGTCCTATTATGAGTTTTAAACCTAGAGTATTAAATAAAGTGGCAGTGTTTAATATTCAGATTGCCTAAAACGTGCCTTCCCCAGCTGTCTGGTGAAATTGAGTCCAAACTCCTGTTTTCATTCAATGGAATGACTTGTAACACTGAATGAAAGATCTTCCAGCCTCACTTACAAAGAAGAATAAACAGCCTTCCCAAGAGGAGGACTGTGTGTTGCATTTATTTACAGGTTGGTCTACTAAAAAAACCCAACCAATAAATGATGATTGCTGCTGAAGGGTGATACCTTGGGAAGTGAAAACCTGGTATAGCTGGGTATAATCACCTGAGAGACTGGTAACAGCTCGCACTGCTTTGTGGCCATGGGGACGTTTGTTTGCTGTGTTTGCTTTTCCTTGACAAGAAACTTTCCTTGAGTGCATGTAATGGTTTAGCACATAGACAACACCTTTCTTTTAATCTAAGTTCCTTAGAAACAACAATATCACATTTTAATGCCATCTTACCATCATGAGCTATTACGATTTTAGCTTGGCAGGAAGCTCAACTGTGGTACGGTACCTCCTACTGATGGAGTTGCTATCCTGTATTCTGCACGAGATTATTCCCCTACTTCACTCACCTTTTTGGCTAACCTGTTATAAAGGAACCACATTACAGCTCATCATCCTGTAGCCTGGATTCCAACCCTGTGAGCCTTTTCTTGGACCTGTTTGATTTATGGTGAGCTGGTATTTGTCATTATAGAAAACAAAACTTCAATAATCAGTTCTTGTTAAGGTGTTGAGTTTTGAGCTTTGTTAATTGAATTGGCTTCTGCTTCATTTCCTCTCTCCCATAGGATATTTACTGTTGTGGGCAAGTATCCACCTGTTTTGATGTTCCAAACTAAGCACACACCGAGAAAGCTCTGATACGGTCCTTCTACAGGTCCTGCTGTTCTTCGTCTGATGTGCAGCTGGACTCTAGATTTGTCTTTTTACTTCACTGTCTGTAGCGCCCTGCTGTGATTCATTCCTGTGATTTTCTGTGTCTCTTCTGCCTGTTCTTGGATTCAGAGCTGGATCATGAGTAAAACATACAATAGGAGAAAGCTATGGTCACACATCCTTTGCCTTGCATGCCCGTTGTATGGATAACTATTCTCTGTGCCACGAATACTTGTGTGCCTGTGTAAACTGGACACACTGACTTGAAGTTTTAATTGTAAGCATCTTACTCTGCCCCCTGCTCTTGAGGTGTGAGTCATTCCTGTGAGCTCAATTTCCTCGGCAGGAGAAAAAAGAGAGGCAATGATGGTGGACTAATCAGTATTCATCAAACGTAAAGGCTGATTCGAGTCTTAAGTGGCAGGAATGATACCAAATTTAAAGGTGTTGTCTACAAGTGTTATGTCTGAACTGCGACTTGCTCATGGATATGGCAGGCAGCTTTTCAGAGAAAGGCCTTCAACACGGCAGCTGGTCTATCGTGCTTTATTGAAGCGTGATAAGCTCTTCCTAATCTATTTGTTATTGCTGTTGTTTAGTGTGGGTACTGAAAACACTGGCTTCCCACTGAAGCAGTATCCATTTGGAGATTGTTGAAGCATTCTAAGCCTGGAAAAATTCACTGCAAAAGTAGAAATAGAAGAAAATCTCTCCCAGGCTAAGTATATACTCAGTCTGTCAGTGTGTCTTTCCCAAATTGCTTTGCAGTGAATTGCTCTCCAGCCTCATGCCAGCTAAGCTGGTGCTGAGCTGTCTGAGTGTGGAGGTAAGTGGGACAGTGGGGCAGTGGGGTGTCTGTAGTGAACTGGCGATAGTTACAAGCAGAAGTCAAACAAAGGAACAGCAGCCTTAGCACTCTGATCCCAGTGGTTTCTTCCTTCCCGAGTAGCTGGCAGATGTGCATATGGAGAGTGTTGCCATTCTGTCGTTACGTGTCAGCTGTCCCTTCAGTACTGGTTATGCTCTATAACAATAAACGGCTTTGAAATGTAGCAAGACACTAGTCAAACCCAAGTGCATTCACTATGCTCCTCTCTTTCCTCTCTCTCTGTTGGATGTATTCAACAACAAGTCACATTTCTTCCCCACTGGGTGCCAACATCAAGTAGATGCAAACTGGTGTGGTGTTATCACCTGGAGTCCGCACGCTCACTGAGTCAGTGCTGAAAGGGCTGTTCAGAGCCTTTCCAAGATGTGGAAGCATGAAAAATTTGTGAACAACAGCAAAGCCACATCAGTTTGATTCTGCTGTGACAAGCTGTAAGATCTGCCAGTGTGTGTATTGTAGCAACCTTGCACCAGCCCAGACGTGAACTTCCCAGGGCATAATGTGCTAGTGGTGCAACAGCTATTTGGACAGGTTCTTAGTAACCTAGAGATTATGGAGTAAGAAAAAAGTGCTGCACGTTAACTGCTATGAACGTGAATTAGTTTCAGTTAGGGTTGCTAAGGCATAAGGAGGAAAGGGGAGGTCTTCCTTGTAAATTTTACTTCAGCAGGTGGCATCCAGGTTTGTGTCTTTCAAGGTAATAATCCAGGTTTACATAGCTTTAAAACACCTGCCCTCAGCTGCTCTGTTCACCACAGAAATACCCACTTGGGAGTTCTGGGCCAAAGGCAGGATTCCGGTATGGGAATACGTTTAAGGGACATGGGAAGAGTAGTGGGAAGGTGCTGGAGGATGCCAAAGCCTGTGATGCTCTCCAGTCCAGCTCGTGGGTTTGCATTGTCCTGTAAAGAGGGCCCCGATTCAGCCCCTGCTTGCCTGCAGAGTTCAGTGGGTAGCCCAAGCCCAGTTTGCTTCTGAATCTCCGCTGCATTTTAAGGAAGAACTTGTCTGCCTAATGTTTCCTCACATGTGTGGAGTACATAGAAGTATCCCAGCTAGGTGCTGCTTTATCCTCCAGTTTTGCTTATAGGTATGTATTATTTCATAAACCTCTATGAACAAACATCAAGCAGTAGCAATTGTGGTGCAAGTGTTTCAGGGCTTGCAAAGGAACTAGCTTGAGGACAACAGCCCAGGCTAAATAAGATCAATTTCTTGCTTGTGGAGAAGAACAGATTTCAAGCATCACAAAATGTTGCTGAGCTGTCATTTGACTTGCAGGTTCCTGATGTATCTTAATCGATTGCTCTTAAATGGAACTCTAAGAGTAGGACTATGGCTGTGAAGACAGAATTAATGCAGAGAGAGTCAGTTTAGGAAGTCTGTGGGCATTATCTTGATCAAATTATACTTTCAAAATGGATTAATAAATCTAGAAGAGAAGGAAGGGAGAGGAAGGTCTTCGGAATTATTCATCATTTATTTCCCACTTGACAAGTTTATAGACATGAAATTCAGGTGGGAGTCTAGGGAGTGGGTTATTTATTAATTACACATGAATTGGACAGGCCTTCTCTCTTGTCTCCAGATCTGCTTTCACAATTTAGCTTTACCTACAGCTGGACAATTTCCTTTTACCTTCAACTGAAGAAATCCCAGAGTACCTCTGAAAAATCCAGTCCATCAAAATTCAAATTCAGTTTCAGATTATTTTTCACACATAATGTCAACTGTCCTGGATGATACTTGAACTGTTATCTCTTACAAAAGGACCGAGGAGGAAATGTTCATATGCTGCATTCTAGAGAGCAAGTGTGCAAGGGACCAGCTGATCATTGTGATTTTTCAGGCTTTGCTCTGATACCTGTGCCCACAGAGTGAACATCAGGATTTGAAGGCTGCTCTTGTTGATGCTGGAACTTCACAACCTTCTGTAAAAGGCTGAGGATGGTGAAGGTCTCAGAGAGCTTTGTGGGGTTAGGGTTTTGATAGCTGGAACGTGTAACACGCAGCTCCTTTTTGTGAACAAATGTGAAATCTGTGTCAGGAACAGCAGCTGCAAATATTATCTTCCCCATTCTGCAAAGATACAGTCTTAAATCTTTGCTTGCAGCTTTAGCATTTGTTTATAGAATTATGTATTTTGATGCTTGTTACTTAATATTCTGTGTAGTCTGTTTTAAGCCCATTGCTTAAGTCTGCTTGATAAGCAGATTTCACAATCTCTTGGTTTATTTTTCTGTCAAACTAGCAACAATTAAGTTGACAGCTCACATACCAAGAAAATACTCTTTGGGATTTTTCCCCTTTTTCAATACATCTGCATCTGAATTTTCAGTCATGCTTGTCATTCTAAGACTGCACATTTATTTTGCAGGGCACATGCATAAACAGGGCTATAAACAAACTTTCTGTCCATGCCACAATGCTAAAGTATAGACACACCACAAAGGTATATCTTCTTCGAAAAATATACAGTAATTCCACGATCTTGCCTACCTTGCTACCTAATCTGTTGCAAATACGTTGACTCGTAGCATTGCCTGTCAGCAGAGGGTAAGTAGCAGGAGCTGTCTGCGTCTTTCCTGATCTGCTAACCTGCTTTAAAGCTCTAGCTGTCTGTCTGCACTCGGATGTTACCTCCTAAGTAGTTACCACATTAGTGACTGCAGGGTAAAACCATATTTCATTTCCTAATGAAAACAAGGCATAGGAGTAAATTGTCATTAATGCTGACAGTTAAATGGATGTGTGACTTCACATCATTTTTGGTTTTCAGACATTTATTTCTTTTTCAAGTAAAATCAAACAAGGTCCCTCAGGGAGCTCAAGGTTGATCCTCTGCTGAGTTACGCTGTTTGCAAAATTATGTTCTTGTCTGCAGCCCTGTGAGAATATGAAAATATACCTTTATGTTTATATATTCTGGCACAGAGAAGGAACATATTCTACACATTGACTCTTTCTGCTCAGTACTTAAGGGTTTGTTAATGCAGGAAATTAATGGATGTGGATGGAAATCACGTGGATGAGATTATGCAAGTGTAAATCACAGAGTCACAGAATCGCAGCATGGTGGGGGTTGGCAGAGACCTCTGGAGATCATCTGGTCCAACCCTCCTGCTCCAGCAGAGTCACCCAGAGCAGGTTGCCCAGGGTGGCATCCAGGCAGGTTTGGAATCTCTCCAGAGAAGGAGACTCCACTCAAGAAGTTTTTGCTCACATTCAGGTGGAACTTCGGTGTTTCCGTTTGTGCCCATTGTGCTGTCACTGGGCACCACTGGAAAGAGTCTGGCCCCATCCTTTTGATACCCACCCTTTAGATATTGCTCAGCATTGGTAAAATCTCTTGCAGAAAAGATGGGTGATCCTGTGGAACATACATGGTGTGGAGAGTTACCCCAGACTCAGGTCCTGACGCCTCCTGGGCTAAACACCTTGGGAGATTTGGGAGTGATGGTGGGTTTGGGTTGAGTGCAGCCTTGCTATGACCCCACAGTCCCACCCACAAGGCAACGCAACGCACAGTCCGTCAGAACAGCAGGTGGCTATCCTCCCCCGCAGGCACAGAGTGGAGGAGGTGATGAATTTACGAGAGTTGTATTTGTTTCCACCGTCTTAGATGGGAGTAAAGATGGGAGCAAACTGTCCTGGTTCAAATAAAACTTCCACAGACTGGT
Source organism: Todus mexicanus (assembly GCA_013389965.1). Classification (NCBI taxonomy): domain Eukaryota; kingdom Metazoa; phylum Chordata; class Aves; order Coraciiformes; family Todidae; genus Todus; species Todus mexicanus. Next base: position 59,683 of record WEIS01000023.1, on the reverse strand, counting down.
AGGGGGGCTCCTTACACAGATGCCCCCTGAGGCCAGCAATTAATTTGAAGTGAGCAGCACTATTTGAGCCTCTTTCTGCACATGAACTGTTCTCTCAAATCCACACATGGGAATAATGTAGAGCAGTCAATGACTCACCATTGGTATTAGTATGTCTCTTTATTTTTGTAAAAGCTCCCTATTTTCTGTAGCAGATGGACAAGTGGGAAGGAAACGGATTGCTGGAGGGGAAGGGTATGGATGTGACACCCACAGTTCTCCAAGATCCAGCAAATCCATGTAGAAGTTCCAGTAACCACTCCTTGTAGCCAAAGAATGCTGAAGTCCACTAAAGCCCACTCAGCATGCACAGGTCAACACATCCCAACAGCCTGTTTCCTCAGAAACATCAGGTGTTGGACATTGCAAATGAGAATGAGAAGGGGTAAAATACATTTTTATTTCTGAGCAGGTAAGGCTTTAAAATTTGCTGGTATTGTACAGCCAGATGAGGCACTCTGAGTGTCTCTGGGACTGTAGATGTATCAAGTGGGACAGATATTTTGTGTTAATGAAGCTTTAGAAAGGAAAACTTGTCGGTTTTGTGTTAGAAGATAAGGCTGCCTTCCTTAGCACTGTTACAGAGAAATACACAGTCTGCCCGAAGGTATAATATTATATGATATAAAGATACATAAAGTGATTGCTAAGTTATTTACAGTATATTTACTGAGTAAGTTTTAAAGGATTGTGAGACTCTTCTGAATTAACATTCTTTAGTAAGAAGGGAAGAAACGCAGTTTGACGCCTACCTCTGGGGAGCTTTTCAGCTGAGATCAAAGCAATCAGAATTTGGGGCCTAACTCAGATTCTGACACTGTCATTTTCCATTAGTAGGCCTGATAATTTATATCGATATTTGGATCTGTCCTGCAGCTTCATGGAAATACGGCTTTTCCACAGATAGTTGTGCTGGAAGGCTAATGGGGTTTAGTTGCTGATTTAGTACCTTAGAACGTTTATGGTCTAAGTTGCAGCATTCAAGTGGCACATCAAGAAAACTGAAAGACTGAACAAGCAAGATGTTGAGCCTGGGCTAGTCTGCCTCGTGATGCCTGAATGAGTGGCACAAACCAAGTCAACTTGATCTGCATGGATTTGTGTTGAATTTAAATGTAATTGACTAACTCAGTAGCTATCTGAGATAAACCTGCTTATGTGAGGGTTAGTGGAGTATAAAAGGTGCTAGTCAATATGAGGAAGCAATTTTTAAATAGTTTTGTACTAAATGCATCAGTGAGAAAACCAATAGTCGTGCCTGTGGGCCAACTGTATCCAGTGTGGACATTACTTGTCAGTCCGTTCCCTCCCCACACACAAGCAGGTGTCAAAGCCATATTCCTAGTCCAAACCTCTCATCCGTATGCAGACCTTTAAAGGTCAATAAAGAACCCAGTGTACTCAAAGCAGTTGAGAAACAGTTTCTTGTTCCTGTCACAAGTCCACAGAGTCAGTGTCTTCTCTAATTTTAGCACTGGTTTTGCGTGAGGAGGTTGCACTTTCCAAGTCTTTGGAGAAAGAATTGGCAAATAAGTGTTTGTGAATGTGGAAAGCACCAAGGGATTTTATCGCTAAGCTAGAATTAGACTGTAATAAAGAAGATAAGCTGGGTCAAATTTGTGCCCTTTAGAGATTTAGCTGAACCAATCGCACAGAAAGGTTTTCTACAAGAGGCAGTGGCTCTCCCAGAAGCAATAGGCCATATCTGATTCTGTCTTTCCCATCCACAGAAGCAAAGTCTATCTCTGCACATTGCTCATAGATAAGAGGATTGGGTCAGATTGTTGTTTCATAAGATCAAGTAAACATTTTTTCCTTGCTCTTCCAAATGATCCACCAGGATATTTGAATCCAGTTCTGTCTTTAGTGCTCAGTGAGTTTACTTTCCATCCACACGTTTCCTACTAGTCTATGTCCAAAGCTGTTCACCCTATTCATTGTTGCAGTGCCAGGCCCCGGCATTTCTTCAGATTTCTTTGGAGGAAAACAAATGAAGCAGCTTTGGAAAAACCGGTTTGTCTTTTCAGAAAGAAAATCTAACATGTATATGAGCAGAAATGTTCTAGTGAATTTGAGTCTGGTAGGAGAACAATGTCCATTTGACTCACAACCTTTACACTGTGTTTTAATTATTGAGTGATACTGGGAAGGCTGAAAGGCATGAACACGTTTGTATTCAGCTCGGTTATTGTAATGGAGAACAAAGGAGGAGAGGTACAGCGGCTTTTAAGAGTTTTTCTCTCTGGCTGCTCACTTCCTGCTGATTCTTTCTGTTCATTTTAAACCTTTGTTAAATTTTATCTTTATTTTCTCTCCTCTTTTAAAATTCTGCCTCTTTCTGCTATCTGGAATGCAACTATTCACTGTATGGTTTTTAATGTCAGAATCAAATAGTTCCAGCAGATGATGAAACGCTTTGAAAACTCCATTGTGCAAATCTGCCATTCGAGTGGAAATAAAGCAGTTTAAGGTTTCTCTTCTTGAATGGGAGAAATGCTGGAGAGTTTCCCAAACACTGATAATTTCTGTATGTGCCCCGTGGGCTCTTCCCGCTTACACTACTTCACTTTGTTGATTCAACTCTTTCCACAAGCAAAGCATTTGAGGGCAGAGAGACAGGTCAGCAAATACAGGCTCCAGGACGCATTCTTATGTCTCTCTTTGGGTTTGGGCTGTCATTATTGTGGCTTTTATCATTTTCTGCAAGGGCTTTTGGAGGGATGGGAGTGTTCTCTGACAGCAGTACTTTCAGCGATGTAAATTTTATTGAGGGTGTTGGACATGTTGCCTGTAGTGTCGACAACCAGCGCGTCCCAACCAGTCAGTCTGAGCTGTGTGACACTCTCTGGATGCTCAGTGCTGCTCTTGATGGTCGTGTGGCAAGCTGTAGGGCTCACCAGGCAGGCAGAGATTTTTTCCACCACCATTTTGCCAAACAAAACATATTTCGCAAGTGCAAAGCCCTCTTTGCCTTGGGGGTCTCTAAGTGGTAGGAATCCTGCTGTGCATTTCCACATCTGTGAACTGCTGGGGGTTCTCAGTGCTCTCTGGAGACGTGGTGATTGGGGAAATAACGTGCTTCAGGCGCAAGAGCATGGAGAAAAGCAGGATGAGAAGGATAGCCAGGAGAGTTAGGAACAATCCCACGTACACGTAGAGGCTGGAGTATTTATCTGCTGTTGTGTCTACTTCTGTAGCCAGAGTTGGAAAGTGGACGCGGCCAGTCAGGTTTCCATGGAATTTGAAATAAATCTCAGTCATTGCTCTCTGTCAGCTTTGGTCCATTTTCCTTATTTACCTTCAGATTTCCTGTCGTGCCTCACCAGACTCACAAAGGAGGCCAAGAGAGGAACTTAGGACAGACAGCATGACAGCTTCAGTAAGAAATGCTCCATCCTCTTGGTCTCGAGGCTGCTGGTTCCCACAGTTAAGCAGACTGCCTGAGACAGGCCTTTGCAAATCAGTTTGCAAGTTGCTATCACAATGACAGCAAGCATTAGATTTATGGTTTACGCTGTCAGCTGGCTTCTAGTTTGTCCTGAAAATGCTTTTGGTAGGTTACCTCTTTTGGTGGTGAAAAGCTTTGGTGTTGCTCTCAGACTGAACTGCAAAAGTTCGCACAGCTTTGGTTTTCACAATTTTTATTTTCCAAACAGAGTGAGTCAGCTTTCTGCCCAGCTTCTCCCACAGCAGGTGGTTTATCCTTGTATGAGCTGGGAAAGGTTGTTTTCTGCTTTGCCAGACTGCTGGGGAATCTCTTCTCTCCCAACCCAGGGCTATTGATACTGCTTAAAGAGTATGAAGTTTCGAGGTTCTCGTTAGGAACATTCAAAAAGTCAGCTTTCTAAAAGAGTAACAGAGAGAGAGATAAATGAAACCAGGTACCAAAATAGCCAAGCCTGTATATCTGGCATCTGTAGAATAAAGAGAAGAAACCTCTTGTCATATTCCTGTGAGACACCTCAAACTATGGCAATCAGATGAAAACGAAGCATTAGGTCTGAATGTTAAAAGCTCTGATGCTTTTAGATAAAGATTTCACCTAAAAGACATATTGCTGCGAAACATTTTGACTTTCATGGGCCTTCAGTTTGTAAAATGTAGCTCGTTTATTGACAGCGTTTGGTTATTCTCTCTACATGCACCAATGAGAACAACAACTTGCTATTCTTCAGAGAGAGGTGATTGAAATCTGGAGGCCTGAGTCATCCAGGAGCTGATATCCAGGCTTTCATTCCAAGCAAGACAGGCCTACTTTAGCTCACGTGATGGGGAAATATCTGATGTGTTGCGTTTTTGAAGAAGGGACGCTGGGGATTGTCTGCTCTTCACCTCCCAGCTCCTGCAAACCTTCTTCAGTATCAAAACCTTTGAGATAACAGTGATCCAGTTTAGGGAACATTGGGCCAGATCCTGCTTAGTAATAGGCTGGCTAAGCTGGGCCAAATTGCTGATTGAAACAATTGTCTGGGGATTTGACTCCGGCAGTCCCTGCGTGGGTAGAGGATTCTGTGCTGTGCTTCGTGTGAGAGGGTGTGGGCAAGCATGGTAGAAAAGGGCTGCTCAGTATTTTTCCAGAGGCTGACCCAACCCCTGCCAGTTATTCTGGCAGCAGGTCTGGTGCTGATGCAGAAGCGCAGGATGTGCAAGTGAAGCTCCTGTTGCTGCCAGGCACTTTTGCTGTCAATTATAGGGCAAAACCTGTGATTTTCACACTTTGAACTTATAAATGGAAATGCATCCTCTATGGAGAATATTCTTATGTTACACAGGAGGTGGGAAATAGAGGGTGTGAAGGTTCCTGGCCAAGTTAAACCTCTGTTCTTACAATCAAATTTATCTATTGATAATGAAATGCAATGAGTCTGGAATCTACACTGGCCTGAGTTAAAGGACAGAGCGGTGTCTCTGCCCATCTCATCTGCTGCCTTACTGCTAGCGAAAGCCAGAGCTCATTTCTCTCCTCAAGGAGCAGAGAGCCTGATGCCTTTACATACTTCATAAAATTAGACTGCAGAATGCTCAGGACATTAGTCTGAAGTTCAATAATTAGCTACAAACCAAGACAAATTAACAAAGCTCAACAGGGCATTTATTGGTAAAAGGAGCAGATTAATAGTAAAAAGCATTAGCAGTGGGGAGTTGGCACAGCTTTCTGGTTTTTTAGTCTCAACTGTAGAATTGTTGGGAGCAATGAACTATTCAGACTATTGAAAACTGTGAAATCAACTACATCTTTTCCAGAAATGAGCCAGAAATAAATCAGTAGCTCCAGGCAACCCCAAAGATTTTTGCTTTTCAATCTACCAGTTATCTCATTGAGCACATCTTTTCGGCTATTAGTTGATTCAGCTTTGCACACTCCCCTTCAAGGAATAGAAGCTTGAAGACTGTAGACACCGAGATCATGTGAAAATAAGTGGTACATTCAGAAAAAAACCTTTGTATAAAGCAGGTCAGCACCATAACTTTGTATGACTCACATTAGAGCAGGCAAAACCTCCCTGGTTACCTTAAGAAACCTGCAAGTCCGTGGACAGAGGTAGCAGGTAGAAGTTTGTTACAGAACAGAGCAGCATAACTAGAGCCCACGTTCCCTGCGATCTAAGCTGTTGATCAAGGCTTAGTCATTCTTCTCTGGCTGGCCAACACTCCCGTTTCTGAGAGGTGCCCAACACCATCAGTGTTCACTGCTGCTCAGTGGGTACAGATTGATTCCAAACAGACACTTCTTTTTTTATCAGTTTGTGGTTGTTTTTAAGCAAGGATTAAAAAAACCCGCACCCAAACGAACATATTTTATCTAATAAAAAAGCAGTAATAAAAATAGAAGCCTCATACCAACTAACAGAAAGCTTTCTCCTCAGAGTGTGTCACTGAGAGAGGAAATTCATGAGCCAAAACTTGATGGGCACTGAAATTACCAGCCTCCCACTGCAGCTCTCAGGGTTTGGGGGGTTTTATTGAAGCCCGCATGGCGCTATTCTGCGCCTTGGTAGGTCACAAAGGAGCAGAGAGAAAGATTTTCTCCAAAATAGTGCAGAGAGACAGTGCAAATTGATCTTGCAACTGCAAGATCTTGTATTACCTAATTGCTTCCTTTTACTCCCATATTTGGTTTAAGTGCCACTTGCCAGCAAGGCACCTCTGGAAGTGCAAGCAACTTCTCTGAGTTCTTTTTTGCTTTTCCACCCGACACTCTAACTACTTCAAAGAGCTAAGTTGGACGAAATAGAACAATCACTTGTGTCGCTTCTCCAAGGCTTTTAATTTCAAGTGCACTGAACTGGCTGGCAGGCACAGAAAGGTTTGGTTATGAACATAGACAGTAGCAGGGGTGTATTCTGTCTAGGTGACCTTTAGAGGGAAAAAAAATCAGCATTCAAGAAATGTAAACAAAGCATTCAAGTATCAATTCCATCCATAGTTTGCATTCTCTCCAGGGAGAGGAAATGGGGGGTGTCTCTTTTAGTTGCGGACGGTATTTTTTGTTCTCATGCTGAAGTGCAAGGTAGTCTTGTCAGTGTCTGAGCTGTGGAAGTGCATAGGAAGAGAACAGAATAAAGCATAGTTACCTTCCAGAGCAGGCAGGAGTGTTGGGACTAGGCACTAGAGCAGCTGGTTCAGCCCATGAGCTTGCTGGTGATTTATCTAGGAACATCTCCTCCCAGGTAGCGGGGCTTGTGCAGAAAAGATTTGCTGTCTTATTGCTGCAGTCAGGATATTGTCTTGTCAGCAACAGACGTGCCAAGTGCACTTTCTTTTCCTCTGCTCCTGAATTCACATGGTTTGCTGGCACGGATCGCTCTTATTCCCCGTCTTGAGATGTCAACTGACAGTCTAACTGAACAGCATCACTGCTGATGCCCTTCCTTCGCAGGCAGTGGGAGAAGGGACCAAGGAGCCTTCTCTTCTTGAGCTTCTCTGCTTGGATGGCAACAGCCGGTCCTCTCCCTCAGCAGCCGTAGGCAACAGCCGGAGCGCAGGGGATCTGTGGTGCTGCTGCAGCTCGGCAGCAGGCAAGGAGGGAAGGGAGGGAGGTTGTGAGCTCAGCTCGCAGCAAAGTTTGTGCAAGGTTCGTCTTAACTCTTTCGTGCTTGCAAGTGGTAAACAAGACCGAGCTGCCTGCTAATCGTGGAGTAAGACATTAGCCGGGAGGACAGCTTATTGCTTTCTCTTTTTAATTTTCTGGAAGGTGCAAAGGTCTTTTGTTTTCTGCCTCTTGGGATGGGTTACCTGGTGAGGGCTCCCAGCTGGGTTCCTGTCTGGAGCCATGGACAAGTGAAACCCTTGGGACAGTCCCCAAACACTGCTCTTTGGCATCGGAGCTTTTGATGTATTTTTGTCCCCGTGCTCATTGTTTGGCATTTGGGATGGGACTGTGTGGCTGGTTTAGTTTATAGGTCCTGTCTCTCCTGAGTAGTTTGAAACTCTGCCATGAATAAGCATAACCCCAGCTTTGCAGTGTTGTGGGCAAAAATATTTTTCCCCAATTTATGAATGTGTGCAGCACAGATCTACCTACAAGACACCACAGAAAGGAGGCAGAAGAAGCCAAGGATGGGGTGAGAAGCCAAATGCCCTGATCCTTCTGATTACCACAACTTTTGACCTGCATTTCTTAGCTCGCCCCTGGCCATAAGGATGGTTTTGTGATCCTGTTCCAGTTACAACACAAATTAGGATAAACCATATCAATGCATCGCTAACATTTGAGTTGTATGCCTGTTTCAGAAGGATGATGCGGAGCAAAATTTCCACAGCGTGGCTCCGTCTGTTGGGGTCAGATGTAGTTTGGGATTCATTGCAGCATGCCCCAAGGTTTCACCAGCACTGGAGCACAGCTGGAGGTGACCAGCACATAGATGAAGTTTGCTGCATGCAGCTACATGCAGCTGTATTTCACTTGTCCATCTCCCTTGTGCTTTAGCAGGTGGGTTGGCTGGAGGCATCTCCTGGAGTGAACCAGATGCACAAGTCCACACTGGTCACTCAGCTTGAGGTAGTTCCCAGTGCCTACACATTGTCCTTCGCGGGCTGTGTTTGGGGCACTGGGAGCAAGGTTCCCCTCTGGAAAGTGGGTGCACATAGGGATTTTGGAAAAGATCTTTCCCTGTCTGCAGCTTTCTGTCGGACAAAATAGAGACATTTAATCCCAAAGCTGTCTCCTCAGAATCCTCTCCCTCTCTGGTCCCCCATGGCCACAGCCTGAGCAGAGGGGCCAAAGGGTAATGAATCCCAGTTGCGCAACTCTTTCATCCTCCTGGGGCGGAGGACTCTGTTATAAATCCATCTCTCCAAGGGCTCTTCAGTCTCTGGGGCTCACAGTGTATTATTGCAATGCAGCACTATTTACATAAATAAAACAGTCCCTGGAAAAAATACAACTCCTCCACTCTTCTATGGTGGGATGATTGCTCTGAAAACCTAGACTTACAAGGCAGCTTTGATTGCTGATTTTATTTCACTTTTCCTTCATTGTAATATCATGTGCAGTGCTCTGTGTTGCAGCCTATGCCACGATTCCCTGCTAGGTGCGTAGGGATGAAAGTACAATGATAAACTAGATTATTTTTTTTCCCCTCTGAAATCTATACAATTGCTGCTTTACCAACATACAACCTGACAGCACCTCCAAACTCCACGTACCGGTCCTCTTATTTAAGAAGAAACAAATGAGAGCTCTTTTAACCAGGAATTACACTGGTGGTTGATTTATGAGACCCAGAAGAGACAGATATGTGTTGAAATCCTGCGCCCCTGCTTTCTATGTAATGCTAAAGAGCAGTGCTGAAATGAAAGGCTCTCTCTCCCTGTCCATGCAATCCAGCTTCTCTGCTCAGCTTTTTTTTCCCCTTTGTTGGTTTTGCAGTAAATAATCTCTCCCTTTTGTAGAACCAAACTGCTGTCTACTGGATGGGTACGCTTAGATTTCTTGTTTCCTTTGTGGCAGGGTATAATAAAGACAGATGAATTTGAGATAATGCCACAGTTTCTAGCAGCTGAGGCTGATGAGTGCTTGACTGACTGATTGCTGAATTCCTGAATTGTTGACAAGTATCCAAGGCTTTCTCTCTATGTAAATTTGAGGGCCAATCAATGACAAATTTGCGCTACATAAAGTGAAGGCGTATAAATTCCCTTGGAAAAACAGAGATACGAACCCAGTCAAAGTTAATTTTTCAAGCAGCCATTATGAATTTGGGGGCAAAAGACCAGCCAGGGAACTTGACAGGCTCTTGCCATTCCACTATTTGACCTGTGTCTCAAGCTTTCTATCAAGTGGGTTTATACCTCTGTAACCCAAACTAGGACAACCTCTGTCTTGGAATGGTCCTAGAGTGAAATTTGAATTTAACAAGAAGCAAATAAAATCTTCTTCTGTTACCCAAATTCATGAATCCCACAAACAGAGTAAATGCATACTTTGAGTCTTTAAACAGTGCTTTCAGTGCAGTTGCAGTGAATGGAGAAGGAGCTGTGCACTCCCCTCTCTCATGTCCCTTTCATAGCAGACATATCCCAAAATGGTTTATTCAAGTCCTCAACTTCCACCATTCGGGGCTGTTTGTGTGTGGGAGGGCGAGGGCCAAGCAGAGCTCTCGTTTGCTAGTGTAGATGCTGTACAGTGAACTCAGGAAAGAGCCACAACTTGGTAGGCGCCTGTGCACATGTCAGAGATGACAGAGAAAACAGAAGCAGGCTGAGTTTGCAGTATTAAGGGCAGAAAATGTGTTAAATTAAACCAGACTTTTAAGTCAGAGCTGTTATGTCTGATGAATACTCTGTATTTGGACATATTTTCCACCTGTTTTTTAGAGGTTGCTCTTAATACTGACTCATTTCTCAATTACTGTCCTTCCCTTTCCTCCTGCTAAAACAATTTCTCTCCTCGCCTGTGTGGTTCATCGCTGCCTGGATGGGAGTTTGGCTGCTGGAGCTGTTGTGCTGAGCCGAGGCAGCTCAGCTTGCCCGGAGTTTCACAAGCTTTCAAAGGGCTTTGAGGGAGTTCACCCACTTCTCCCCTGAGAGCACTGCTAGAAACCTACACCAGACGGCTTAGAAATCAGCTCTGCACTGTGAACCTCTAGTAGTATTCATTACTTATGGCAATAAGAATCATACTTAGCACTTCTGTATTTTTGAGACACTTCACAGTTACACAGTCCCTCTGAGAGGTACAGTCGGGCAGCATTAAAGAGGACTGCCGAGCATCTGATTTTTAACAGCTTTTGTGGCTGTTACACACTTTGTAGCTGTGCAGTGTAGCTACCCAGGGGACACCCCCTTGAAGAGGTGCCCAACCCCTCTCTAGCTTTAGAAGCCACAAGGTCAAACTCCCAAGGTGCCCAGCTGACATTAGACATGCTACATGGATAAAGATGTGTCCTTTACCTTTCCTGCCTTCCCACCCTGGCCCTGGCCATCCATAGAGGAGGCCCCTTGCTGCTGTGAGGAGACTTAGAGAAGTGGAACTGCCTGAGGTGGTCGCTTGAGGAATTACTCTTTCAAAGATCAGTATGATTCCTAGTTGCCGCCTGGCACTGAACAAGAGGGTAAGTCTTTGATAAGACAGAGGAAATGGCCTCAAATTGCATCAAGGGAAGTTTAGGTTGGACATTAGGAAACATTTATTCCCTGAAAGGGCTGTAAAGCCCTGGAACAGGCTGCCCAGGGTGGGGGTGGAGTCTCCATAATCCATGGATGGATTTAAAAGATGTGTAGATGTGGTGCTGAGGCACACAGGTTAGTGGTGCCCTGGCGGTGCTGGGGGAACGATTGGTCTTGATGATCTTAAAGGTCTCTTCCAACCAAATTTTTCTATGATTCTAAGCCGCTATGGAAGAGATGCTGAAGCAAGCGACAGCACTTAGCACTGTTTGTCTTGGCAGAGTAGAATATGTTGCAAATATGGTTTTGTTTGAATGTGTTTTGTCTTTAGAGCCCAGGCACTGAGTGGCAGATGAGCTATACCACAAATATTTTCAAATATTTTTCACTCATTCAGATTTATGTGAAATAGGTGCAGCTGCCACCAGCGTTAAGGGCAAAATACCCCAGTCCATGGGATGGAAACCTTGAAAGCAAAGAAAGCTGCCTGGAGCTTGTTTCTCACTGAGGCCCCTAAGGGCTGCAAGAAAAGCTACTGACTTCTCTCTGTCTCATTTCTTTTTCATGAAAAGGGAAAAATTATTAGTACCTCCTTCCTCCCCCCTAAACTATCTGTCAATGCTACGCAAATGCATGTGGTCATGTGCCCCCTGCCCCAGCAGAGCCCAGTGCCTTTCCCTTCGTGCATTCCCACACAGTCTTGTTTTGACCAGTACAGTGCGTCTGAAAATGCTCCTGTGTTTGGATTAAAAGAGTTTTGTTGCTTTAAAAGGCTTTGGGCTGTTTTGACAATTTGGCTTTGTTTTGAACTTCCTTCATCACAAATATTGCAGCGCTTCAGTTTATTTATAGAAACTCATTCTCCCACAGATTGCTGAAGAAATTCAGCCTAGTCTGATCTTACTGCTGATTTTTAGGAATATTTCTAATTTGATTTACTTTTATCGGTTAAAGGGCTACATTGTTTTGCACAGAATTCTGTCTGAAACAGTGCTAAGCTTCATTTTCCTAGTGAGCTTGTGAAGAAGGCCTTGCAGGTCCCCAAAATTGCGTTAGCACCACTCACAGAGGAGGATTCCAGTGCTCTAGGTAAGCCAATGAGAGCAAGCTCAGGTAGGGCCAGCTGGCAGTGAGCAGAGTCCTGTGGACAACCCTCGGAACAAGGGGTATCTAAAAAGCAGGTTCCACCTGGATCCAACCTGCGAGTACATCTCGGCCACCCTCCATCAAGGTCCCACCCAGGTCCTCGTGGGCCTTGGCAAAAATTACTTGAACAATGAGAGGGACGGAATTTAAACCAGAACCTGTGTTCTCCAGCCCGTGATCTGGAGTATTATTTTTTTCTTCTGAAGAAGGACAGTTCTTGCCGCAGTGCCTATTTTTAGGGAGTTCAGCACCATTTCCAGACCCAAGAGCTTCGGGTAAGTCTGGAGAAGCTTTCAGATGTGCTGATCATCTGGTTTTGGCTGGCCAGTTGCTAAGATACAACCTGAGAGGTGCTCACATGGCAGTGAGCCACTCTTGGTTTAGTCACTTAAAATGGGTGCTTGTTTTTAATGCTCACACTCAAGCTCGACTTAGAGCCCATCTGCTCTGCTTACCAGACGATCTTGACATGGCTGATGACAACACACAGGAAATAACTAACTGCTGGACCTTATTCTAGCAGAAAGATAGCAGACTGGCTTCCAGGAGACCAGGCTGTTTCTCTGCATGATGGAGAAATAATCCATGAGGATCAGGCAGCATTTATTGGGAACTGGGTCACTTCTGGAATTTTCTTCTTCCTGTCTGCATGGCAGGGCTGGTGCCCCAGGGGAGACTCAGCATGGACCTCAGTATCAAAGAGCCCTTTGACCCCTGAAGGGCTTCACACAGATTTCTGCCCTCAGGAACAGCTTGTAGGGTTAAGGCTTAGATGTGGTTCCCTGAAAGGTGCTTTTCACAGCACAGCTGCTGTGAGGAAGGTCTCAGGTGCAATCACACATGTTAAAATGTTTGCCTGTCCTCCTGTTAACAGTCAAAGGTACCACTGGAACTTGCCAGGCAGCACTGTGGTTATAACGCTGATTGGTAAAAGGCTTTTTCTTCAGAGCTCAGTTTCGCCTGGGCAGAACCATCCTAAAACTGGTGTTCGCTTATACAGGATGGTATTTTGGTCTGAGCCCAGAGCTCATAGACTCAGGTATTCACTAACTCGCTACTGCCAAGGATCCATGAGGAATAACTTCTGAGTCTTTAAAATATGAACAAATATTCCCCGAATTCTAACCAAATTCTCCCAGCCAGACCATAAAGCTGAAAGCACAGTGGGTGGAGTATGGGGAATGCTGGCTGCAAAACAGTTAAACCCTTCTCTGAAGTCTCCACTGTCACATTATTTGCATGATTCACAGTTAACAGATGGGCTCATGCCTATATTGAGGGGGGACCAGTTCTTCAATTGCTCTATTAAATAATAATTATGTCAGTTTATACTGAAAGGAAAACAATTTTGTGATGACCCCATTATATCACGTTTTATTTCTCTAGTTTGTTTGTTTTAATTCCAATCTTGAGGAAGAAAATCCCTTTTCTCAGTTCTCATTTACAAAATATGCAGCTGAGAGAACTCTGCCCACCCACACACTTCAACATTTCAGATATCAGCATTTCCATCCAGGGATGGATGAACTCTTTCTAAAACCGATCGGAGAAAACATGCTTGAAATCTTTACAGCAGGAGAGTGAAAACCGGTCATAGATGTCAACCCTGCCATCTCTGCTCTGCTACCAGTTTTATTCCACTGCAGTGAGGGAGCAGGAAAAGAGTTATGCCACATAAACCAGTTTTGAAATCCTTTGTGATTCACTGGATGAAAAGATGCTACGCTATTGTCACTCAGGTACAATAATAGCAACCAACGTTGCCAGCAAATTCTGAGTAGGTGGGTCTTGAGCCCTAGTTGCAAACTTCAGTCCCTAACTGGCACTTTTAGAGTGCTGGACAGGAGGAAAGCAGCACGAAGACAAATGAAGAACGACTGTGTAGTGTCTGTGTTTGAGTTCCCTCTTTGTTTCTCAGGAGGCTTCTTTATACAACTTTCAGCATCTACTGCTCTCCACCAGTAGTGGAGATGGGATGTCAGCCCAGACAGAGTCTGAGTCCTGATGACAGTTGCTATACATTTATGGTAAAGCCAGGGGTGTTTCCATTCAATGCCTTTGTTGATCTAATAGCAGTCACAAGTTCCCTCTTCCCAAGACTCTGGGTCAGTAACAGAACAAGCTCACTGGCCAGTTCCACTTAATTATTGTTCTCTTTTGGTGAAATGAAGAATAAATGTCACTTTGTGACTGTGCTTAACTAATGTGCTTGATTATTAATAGCAGCTTTCGTGCCCCTCCCAGCCACAAAATACATTTCCCTTCTGTCTCCAGGATCCAGTTATCTGGGAAGCCACTGTTCTGTGAAGAGACTGGACAAAAAGCTTATTGAACATCCCTTCTTTTTTATCAGAAGCCTGATCTCTGTTTTTATTTTTAGGATTTTATCAACAAAAGTCGCTTTATTGCTTCACTTTCCATAGATGAAGATATGTTTTCAACACGGACAAAGAGCTCTGCCCAGAAATATTCACCACATGGTTCTCCTGCATGTCACACCAGAAGTCCACTGCTCAGTCGCCTGGTCCTTTTTATCTCCCTTAGACCTCAAATGCGCACCACACCCTGCCTTGCTCTGCATGACCTTGCTTAGTTCTTCCTGAAAGCAGGAGGTTTCATCCATGCCTTTTCTCTCACAGGTCCCTGTTGTGATTTAAACAGCAGTGCTATGTAGCCAGATTAAAGGACATTTAAATATTCTGAGCCAGGGCTACTCTCCATACACCCGTGTGACTCCCACTGGAGACGCAAAAGCATTTGACCCTTCCCTGGCAATGGCTTTAGGAAATACTAAGCCTGTGTCACTGCTGGTTCAGTGCTAGTGCTGCTCTCTCAAAGCTTTAAAATACTCTCTTTCCGCTTCTGGAACAGATAGTCATTTGCTATCTTACCTGCTAATGCCAACAAAATCCCTGTTTCCACTCCCGAGAATTTTAGTCCTGTGCAATAGGGAGGAGAAAGCACATTATCTGCTTCTGCATACAATTTGTTATCCACATTTCTTCCTGCTTCAGCTTTCCTTCTAATGACAGCTTCAAAATAATCAGGAGTAGCAAATGTAGGACTAGTGCAATGAGCTGCTGGTCTCTTTCCTGAGCTGTAACAGGAGCGTGTACAGTGTGTGTGTGATGTTACGGGACACTCCCTCAGTGGGGGTCAGACCTGCCAAGATTATCCTGGGAAAAAATGGATGTGTTTATTGGATGGGATGACGTAGTGTAAGTAAGAGATGAGACCTCTAAGGGCCACTGCTTTAAAATGAGGGAATCTCAAATTCCATGAGCTTGGGGCAGACTCAAAATCATCAGCTGTAAGATTTTTACACCACTCTGAAGAAATTTCTGTATGTGGACCCCACCGGAGTGCAGTGAGTGCTTTCAGCCAGGAGTAGACTGGTGTAACCCCTTGGCGAGTTCCTATTGCTCAGCACAGAGCAGAGACTGGCCCGTTACATTTCACACAACCCGGCTTTGTAGCTTAAAATGTAGCAGCTTGTGCGTGTGACACTGGAGAAGCCTTGTGCAAAACCTGCTGGCAGTCAAGATACAAGGATGGAGAGACCTTTTACAAGGTCTAGAGTTTGGTTAGTTCCTCTAGTCTGAGCTACCCCTCGCTGCTTTAGCAGTATTTGCTTCTGCAAATACACCCCCTCACCCACCTACTTAATTTTCTTTCCTATTCCTTATAACTCTTTCTGTGCACAGTCCATCGTTGTCTTTCCCAGCTGTCCTCCCACACCCCTAACCCCCCTCAGGCTCACACAGAGCTTGCGGGATCAAAGCCAATCCATTGCAGTGTTCATTTTTCAGTGAGTGGGTCATGTTGGACAGGGCTGCGGTGGAAAAGCAGCAGTGGGCAGCTGTTTCCCATTTATTGCCGTGTAACCTCCGCAGCACTGTCAGCAGAATATTAAACAAGGTTTTAGCATCTGCTTTTTTGGTTGGTTGGGTATCAGCCAACAGCTCCTGAATTCGGAGTTTTACTAAGTGTCTGCATATCTCATTAGGAGGGTTAGCTAATCTTTATCACTCACTGCCACAGCAAAACCTCAGCGGCTCTCAGCTCCTTTGCAGAACTTAATTGTTGCCTGCAAGTGACTTCTACTGCCAAGGCACACGGGCTCTCCTCTGTTTCATAGGGACAGCAGGCAAGCTCCAGGCTCTACTAGACTGAAAAGAACTGGTAACTCATAAGAAAATGAATGTGCCTTTTCTCTGGTGAAGAAAAAAGTGTGTGTGTGTGGGAAATTAGTTTGCCTCTCTACTAAATTTTAAATTACGGTACAGAAATGAGGACTGTACAGAAGTTTACTGACTGATTCACTCTCGCTGGCCCAGGGTGACATCCAGGTATTCATGTTTGTATTCCAGGCAAAACCCCAAGGATATCCCAAGAGGTCACCATTTGTGGTGGGATGCAGCTCCTCGAAGCTTCCTCACACCAGTCAGTTCATGCTCAGCTCCCTCACTCCCCGTATGATTCGGTGTGCAGAGGCTATTTTAAGAGCTCAGCCAGAAGCAGCGTAAAGCACAGAAGGGAAAGATGCCGTCTTACAAGCCCCAAAATTAAACTGGCACCTTCCCTCTGTACCTAGTTTTGTGTCCACTCAGCAGTGACTTGGATGAACATGTTCTCTTCTCACCCAAAGCAGAGGTGATGGGAAAGGAAATCTGTCTTCTCCCTGTCATCATGACAGCTCCTCCCTGCAGCACATTTACAAGCACTTCACCCAGTCTACTTTTAAATAATGCACTTGCCACCAGTTAAGGGGAAATAGCAGAAGTGAAGTGTATTTTCTGTGCTGGCAGTGATTTTGCCCTGGAAGGTTCCTCTGATCAGTCTTTCTGTCCATGTCAGTGATGTAGTTCAAATGCCAGCAGAGGTGAGTAAAGTCCAACCACTGAAGAAGAACATCTGAACACCCTGCAGTGTAATCAATTCTGTTAATTTAAATATAAGTTCTCTGAAGGGGATTTCTATAGCTAAATCTTCCTGAACCAGCTGATCTCCTTTAAAGTAGTGGGAAGATTTGTACCACTACTTTTTCTAGCCATAAAATTTCTCTTGCCCTTTCCTATTTTGAGATATTTAATTTTCAGTGGCTCTAATTCCACAAGCTACCTTCATGTTGTGTAAAACGTACACACAGTTTGCAGTGCATGACCTGTGATACAGGAGCTGTCTTCTTCCATCAAATATTTCCTGTAGGCACGGAAACATTTTTTAAAAGAAAAGAAGACAATAGCGATTTCTTTCCTGCTCTTCGTCACAAAAAAGCACAGTCTCAGACCTCATGGTAAGACAAGGTCCGCAAATGAATAACTCTTTTCAAAGGAAACGCGCGTTAATAGAACTTGGCACATCAGTCTCGACATTCACACATTTCTGTATGCAGAAATCAGTGCTGTCACTTTGGGAGACACGTCCTGTTCTTCGTCGTAGTGGGACATTGAGGTCTTTCTCAGATCTACTGACATTTCATGATTCTCTTTGTTGCCCTGCTTGTGACTGTCACAGCACATCAGATTCATCGCCAGCTGAGGTGAGACTTGTTTTATGAGTCTGACAAGAAGTGTTCAAGTGTCTGTGGTCCTTTGGATAATTCATCTGAGAAAGAGGGTAAGTTCCTCACACAGGAAACATGCTAGTCTGCCAGAAAGAGCTACCAAGAAGCAACTGAAGAGAGTGCACATGAACAGAATTCCAGTGCCACTCATCCAAGCAGCAGGAGCAGCCTTTCAGTTGCCCCAGGCTGGTCTTGCTCAGGCCTCAACATGTTGAAATATTTCCCAATATTCCTAATGACTCTAATTTCCTAATGACCTGAGCACCATTTTTATTTCCTGATGTGACTTTCTGTGACTCAGCTAACCACTTCTGAAACTGGCTTGATTCTTTGCTCTCCCATCTTTCTATCTGATGTGGCTTTAATATGCATGGTCATCTTTGTTCTGGGGACAAAAGTGGCCTTGACCGCTCAAAGTATTCACTTGAATACTTTGATTTACGCATTTATTCCTACATGGCCATATATGCCACATTGTGGAAAAGCAAGTGCTTGGTAACACAAACCATCACAAATGATCGCACTATGTCACCTGCCCTTAATGACCTTGGCCTGACCTTTCCAGGTAAGAGATGCAACTGGCGAGCTGGCATTTCCCTCAGGAAATGCTCTGTCCCTCTCCTGGTTCCCCCTCTCCCTTCATTTAGAAAATCTTTGATAATTAGATCACTGCAAAGGCAAGTGATCTCTTGTTATAATTCATTTGCTAATTCAGCCTAAGCCCCACGTTTCTCTTTGTGCAAATGAAATTTGCTCTGTTCACAGAAGATCGGCTCCCGAGCTACCTGCTTACTCACACAACCCCTTTCCTAATTAGATGGCTGAAAACAGCAGAGCATGGTCTTCTTCCCAGCACAGGTGACCTTAGGGGAGCAAAAAAAAGGAGCTTTCCTGAGGACCCTACCACAAAGAAGAGAGCTATATTCAGTTCAGGAGGAAGACAGGTACTAGAACTCCTTGGTCACTTATTGTCGGCAGCGTCTTTTTTTCCCCGTTGGATAGCCCAGCTACTCTAGAGGGACTCAGCAACTGCAGAGAGGGTACTACTTGAAAGAAATCCCATGGAGAAGATTCTTTCTATTGTTGATGTCTTCCAATTAAGCTTGAATTTTTCCAGTAGAAATCCTAGTGGTGTAATGGCTGTTGGCTCCACATCCTTACTGAAATGTTACACTAAGGTTCCAGTTTCATACTTGAGGATCTAACAGTTCCTTCTAATTTTCACAAGCTACCTGTGTATTCGAAGAGAAATTCACTACATCCAGGGTACTATGCCTGTGTTATTGGAAGGACTGTGTCCTAATGACCTATATACAATGGACTAAAACAATTGTCAGGAGATTTTACTTTGCCACCTGTAAGGGCTGGAGATCATACTGATGCCCTTTGGTAGCATTCCCTGCAACCCAGCCAGCTCTCAACCATCACTCTCCCTTCCTCAGAGGCAGGTGATAGCAAACTGCATTATCTAGCCATGACTCTCCAAATCTCTCTGGGACTGCAGCAGATAAAAGCAATCATCTCTGTAATTAATCCATTTAATGAATAATGGACAACAAGTTAAAACCCACAAGATGCAATAACGGCAGAACTAGCTGAGGATGACAGAGAGAGAGTGGGGGAGAGCAAGAGCCAAGCAAGGAGCTAGGCTGGGAGAGCAACTGCTGGCGGCTGACACAGTGGAGATTCACTGAGACCTTTCAGCAGTAAGTGCCACGAAAATCCAAGGCCCCAAAAGCTGGTAGCTGATGTAAAAGGATCCTGCTGCAGCATCAGCAACTACTAAAGCTCTATAACATGGAGCAGCCACCAACCATCTGGGGCTGACAAACAGCCTGGTAGGAGGTTGTTGCCCAAGTGTTACTACTCAGGTGTTACAGCAGCTTCAGAAGCAGCTGCCTTGCTTTGTCTGTGACAAACAAAACCAGATGAACCCTGATTTGATCTAGCATTTCCTCCCTAGAATCAGCCCAAACTAGAACATTTAAATTTGAAGGGAAAAGGCAGAACTCTTTATCATGCTTCGCCTAAAAAATGGCTTGCCTATCCTTTACAGGGAAGGCTTTATTCCAGAGAAAGGGATCCCAGCTTCGCAGCTGGGGGTACCACATTAGCTCTCTGCAGGCATGACTCTCACATGCAGTTTCCTAAACAGTAGAACAATTTTCTCTAAGGAGCCTGAGGGAACGGGAAGGAAAAATGGGAGAAAGCATTCACTGGAGGCTTTGACTTCTCAAGAGGAGACACTACCACAGGCTGATTGATGTCCTCTCATCAACGGGAGGCAAACTCAGCTGCACTAACTGCCATATTCAGATATTGACTGTAGCCTCTTACAGCACGAAGAACTTTGGTTTTAGGAGCCCGTAACAGAAGAGAGAAATAGTGGGTTTTACATAGCAGTCTACTACAAAACTTACACACTGTTGAAGTGCTATGATTTTTCTACCTTATCAGTAAGCACAAAGAAAAGAAAAAGGAAACTATCTTGCCCCCTTTATTTTCTCTGAGTGGCCACACCTGGCCTTTGCTTTGAACCAATCCTTGCCAGCAAGCCTCTATTTAAAAGGTGTGGAAAGCCTTAGTAGGGGAGAGGTTGTTTGGTGAGTTCTGGTTGGTATTGTTTGAGTTATCAGGATTTAGTACTTTCAGGCTTTTTTTTTCCCTGTATGTAGTAGGTGGTGTATTTAGGGTTTTGGCTCACTGGGGGAGAGGGAGGGTAAGTGGATGGTGTTTGGGTTTGGGTTTTTTGTGCTTGTGTTCCTAGAAAGCAGCTGTTTTCATACTGAAAAACTAGTCCTGGTGCTGGGTTTCAACTTAAACAGAAAAAAATGCTTTGGGCTGTGCAAAAGATCTGTTTTCACCTGAGTGCTTTTTGTGCTGTAGTATCAGGATAGTGCAAGGGAGGCCTGTGTGATGGCTTGTGTCAAAGGCACCAAGTGGAGTCTGTGTGAGCCTGTGCATTGAGTGTCACAGGCTCTGGGCTCCGCTTGCAAGGGAGACAAGCTTTGTGTCTGCAAGTATGGCAGAGAACTGTGCTGTGATGCCCCTGCTGTGGTTTTGGTGATCAGGGTATGGTATTTTCACTGACAGGGGGTTCCTGACTCAGGGCAGGCAGTTAAGTGCTTTCCTGAATGGATGTTCTTTTTTTTTCTTTCTAGTTTTGCTCACCACTTACACTTACCTCCTCCTCTATTTTCATGCTAGCAAACAGACTGGAAATTATCTTGTTTCCATTATCTGCTTGCTCTTAGACATCAATTACAGCCTCTTTAAGAGTAGTTCTCTCTTCCTTAGTTTTTTTCTTATGTGTTCCTTCCCTTGCTCTCCCTTCTGTCTGTGCCGTACGTGTGCTCATTGCTCTAAGCCACCCCTGCTCTCCACCTCGTCCTCAGCATCAGAGCTATGCTGGCGCTGGGCCACCTAGCACTCCAGATGGTTGGCACTTGCTGCTTCTGCCACCGGCTGAGGTAACGAGCTAGTTAGTCCAGAAACAAATCCAATGCTGTTTACTTCAGGGAATACTTCCACTGGAAGAAGTTATTGCCAGCTTTGTTTCTGAACGATGTGTTCCCTGCTAGTTGAGACATCTTCCCGTAACGTCACTCTGAATCTACCCCTGGACTTCCTGACTGAGGCGTGGAGCAGATTGTTTTCTAACAAAGACATAGTAGCACCTCTCCTCCCTGCTGATGTTAGTCTGATGATGACTGTCACTTCAGGACTGCTCACCCTTCGTTTTATCCAGCCCGTGGCTTTTTTTTCCAGCTGGTGTGCAGAACATAAAGGAACCAAAAGCTCTTTTGCCAACCTGGGTGATGCAGCCTGTCCCAGCTTGGGTAACTTACTGGTGGCTGTTTGCAATGGTATTACTTTACCTGTATTGTGCTTTTTGTTTCCGTGCTCTATGAATCTTAATTCCTTGGATCCAGGGTCTTAGGTCTTGTATGTCATGATTTCATTCATGAGTCTCATGTAATCTCTGGATACTTGGCAAACACCAGAGACTTTGTAACCGGGCAGCCAAACCAGGGGATACTCTGATTCCGCTGTGGCTGAAACTGGTTTGGGTCAACTACAGGGGGAAAAGTTCTTTTATCCTGGCACCAGTTCTTATCTATGGGAAAATGAGTGGAAGCACTTGGGAAGGTGAGAGCGTGGGGAGGGTCTAGAAAGTTGTGCCTCTTCTGGGATGTCTATATTGAACTGGATTGTGGCTAAACTGGAGAGCAGAGTTTTGGTAGGGAGTAGCAAGGTTGAAATTGTGATGAGTAATTGCTCCGTGTTATAAGTATAGTCTGGGTTAGAGCTTTCTACATCTCTTGGGGACAAAGGGAAGCACAAAGGTGTTTGGGAAACACAAGACTTTGTTACGCAAAGGAGAGGCTCCAAGCAGTTTTGCTGTGAGCCCCTGAAGAAGCATTAAGAAAAACACTGAGTTCTGCCTTGTCTGTTAGGGAGCAGTGACTTGAAGTTAGTATGAGAAGCCAGAAATATGGGAAGCTCAAGATGTTGATAAAAAGGACTGTTCCTTGTGGCAGCTGCTTATGAGACATCAGATGTGCTTGTCCAGTTCCTATCGCTGCAGGAGAAGCACAGATGCTCCACCTTCCACATCACACAGCAGGGAGTTAGCACCCGTCAGCCTGGGCTCGCTCTTGCTCCAAGACCCCGTTGACCTCATACGACCCCTGCTCTGTGACAAATCCAATGTGCACAGTGACACATCTGACATCCCCAACCTACTAAGTCCTGCAGTGGATTAGAAATATATTTATAGGAGCTGAGATGAATATTAATAAGCAGGCTTTCTCTGAAATCTAAATGCATCTCCTAAAATTGCTAGCTTTTCAGCCAGCATAAATTAACATGAAACTATAGCTAATCTCTATGCTGGGTGAGCAGCCCTCCAACACAGCAACTCCAGATCCTAATTAAAGCACCAGCTTCATCTGTAGTTCAATGAATGGGACCTCTTATCTCCTACCCTACTGATTAGCTAGATGTTGCTGTAATCTCCTCCCTCAGTAGACAGCTCACTCATGTCCCCTTGAACAACTCCAGAGTGGTCGCTTCAAGAAGTCCTTCCATATGTGTGTTTGTCCTTGCAGTTGTCACCCTGTAGAGGGTTATTTTTCAATTCTTCATCCCTTCTCAACAAAACTCATGTTGGTGAAGCATGTGCCTGGGCTTAGGGTAGAGGCAGTAGGTGAACTCTGCAGGGAACATCAGACCTGCTACATTATAGCCTTTGAAAATCCAAGATGACTCCAAATGCTTAGAGCAATACTGAATATGTTTTCTGCTTTTAAACCCTAACCGCCTGATACCTAGAGTTGTTGAAGGAAGAGGGAAATGCGTCCAAACACCAATTCACATCGTAAAGTGGTTCTCCTAGAGCTAGCCAAGAGGAAATCCTGGGCATGGGGACTTGTAGGAAACATGCTGTGTGCGTGTGGTTTTACGCTGCCTGAAATGTCAATGTTATGAATTCAAAGCTGTGCTTTGGACAGTGCTGCTCAACGGAAACCACCCTTCAGCACGGCTATTGGAGTGAAAAGGGAGACTCTGACACTGAGAAGTGGCAGCAGTCTGTGACCACATTCATGTGGTGTGAACTTCCCATCTGTTAGCACTGAGAAGCTTGTAAGAATTTTATGGAATGAGTTAAAGGCTATTGAAATGGATTGTTCAAGGAATACCACGGATGTGTGTCTACTGCAGAGTGGCTGGCTAGAGTCTAAAACACCCAGATGGTCTCTCGAGTCTCTGACTTCCTTCAAAGATTTAACTGCAATGACACAGAACCTCTCTGATCCTCTCACTACATTGCAGAGGCAGAAAAGCAGAAGCTTTTTGTCTGTCCACGCTGTTGGCCTGCATGGCTCAAACAGCTGGTAGAAACTTACTGCGTTGCCATCTGCTGGCACTGCATTTAACTGCTTCCTACTGGGGGTAGCAAAGAGGACATCTACAAAAGAGGGTCAAGCAAGCCTGAAGTCAAAGTGTCCAGCCATTTATTTTCATCAAGTGTTTTATAAGTCCTCCAACCAATTGTCTGCATTGGCTTAGCAGACCTTGTGTTAGAGGGAGGAAAGTGTGTAGGGGGCCTGCTTCTGGTGTCTGTTTTGATTTGCAATGGTTTCTTAACTATCATCACCCAATGGGCCACATGAAACTAAACAATTAGCTTCTGCAAAACCTTCATTTGGTCTGACTTGGATCGAGCAAGTCACATTGGAGCTAGTGTTTCAATGCTAAAATTCATCTTTGAAGCTTCCTTTCCCTATAAATAACTCAAATTACAAGCTAGTATGGTTTAAGCGAGGGCCTCTGCTTTTGCTGATCCTGTAAGGCAAAAACCAGAGTATATCTGTGTTCCTTTTCCACTTTACAGATGGTGAATCGCAATGTGCAAACTGAAAGGTGTGTGTGTATAAATCTATCTGTGTTACTGTCAGGAAGCGATGGTCCCGGCCTGATTAACTATTCCAGATGATTTGAGAGGAGCTCAAAGCTCATGGGCTCAGGTGAGCTTGCTGAGATGGAGTTTGCCTTGTTGCTAGGCTCCTGGAAGTGTGTGCTTAGTCTGCTGTGCTGGCTGACCTTGGCTGGACACCAGGTGCCCACCAAGCTGCTCTATCACTCCACTTCCTCAGCTGGACAGGGGAAGAAAAATAAGATGAAAGTCTTGTGGGTCAAGATAAGGACAGAGAGATCACTCACAGTATTGTCACCGGCAAAACAGGCTTGACTTGGGAAAATTAATATAATTGATTACAGGTCAGCTCAGAGTAGCACCCAACAGCATGATCGGGAGCAGCAGTGGCTCCAAACTGACCAGCACCTGAGCAGGGCTCGCTGTTTCCACTCCCGATGCTCAGTTTTACCACAGGGTGGCATCGTTGTTGTCTTACAGACACCCGTGGCACAAGGCAGTGGCACACAGATGAACCAGGGCTGCGGGAGGTCCTTACGGTGCCCTCCCTGGCCAGAACAGGAGGTCGCATGGGTGCTCTGCAGGTCTGTGCTGCTTCGCAAGGTACAGTGGAGACACCTTTTGTGCGCTGAACTTAGGCTGCGCCTCACATATTTCCTAGCACATCTGCCGATCTCACCAATGTGCACCGGCGTTACCACGTCTCTGAGTGGTCTGTGTGCGGTGAGGATGGCGATTAGCACTGCAGGAGGTACAACTAGACCTCTCTCTACAAGTCCCCCTTTCATACACCTGTGGAAGAGGCAAGGAAGG
>WEIS01000023.1:0-34872 GCA_013389965.1 Todus mexicanus | reverse complement strand
TTATGTAGCTGATATTGGGTACTATGAGAACTCACAGAATCAGAAGTGTAATTCACAGCACCTTCAAATGAGACTAGGAGTTTTTCTTCTGATCTGGTTATTGAGTCAAACTTCAGGATATGAGTCCTGGTATTCTGATATGGTTCTTATTCTTATGTCCAATCATACTGTGGTTCACAAAGTTTTCCAGGCTGAAAGTATCATCTAATAGGGAAGAAGAAATAATTTGTGAGCAGTGTGTAATAATTTTTTTATCCTGCATTGAGAGGGTTTCCTAAGGAACAGAACCTGCATAGTCTGAAGATAAAATAGCGTCAGAATCAGCACTGAGAAGTTTCTGGTGTCAGCTTTCAGCAAGCTACAAATGTTCAACAGAAAATGATAAATTTCCTCCCCCCCAAAAAAAAATAAGTCATCACCAAGGCACTGTTAGCTGTTGTCTCCCTGCTGGATGAGATGCTTCTCTCCAGTAAGTCTGTTCAGTGCCACGAATGGAGCAGGAGGATGCCCCGTGCTTGTCTCTTGATGGTCACACTGTAGACGAGAAGAACTTCTGCCTGAAGCCATATCTCACTTGTCAGCCCAACTCTGGTATGCACAGAGGGAATGGGTAGAGCTGCAGAAGTTTAGCTCAGTGTCAACACTTGAAATAGAGCTGTTTAGAAGGCAGAGTGTCTTACAGCATTTCTGTACTGTACCCTTTGCTTTAGAGCTAAAACATACACATAGCTCTGTGTAGGTTCTTAGGAGGTACCTACAATCCCTGGATACATCAATAGCTGCAAGGGACAGGGCTTTGTGTGTCAGCAAGGCTTTGGAACCTGCTTCCTTCCCATGCTCGCAGTGCTCAAAGGTGCCTTGTGCTAGAAACAAACTGGGTATTGCTAGTTGCTGCATCCAAGGCTCAGCTTTTCAAAGCCTGGCAGGAATTCTGGGAGAAGAAGAATCAGATTGGGTTTAGTTTAGGATAGCGTTTGCAGTGTGGGCTCTGGTTGCTGAAGAAAGGAGGCTGAAGATGTCGGACTTGACCTTCTACGTTATAGTGTTTTCTTGTTTTTCCATTCAGCCTGACTGCGATGAGTCTTTCTGGAGGGAGAGACTGCAGCTATGCAAGCAAGAAATCTCAGTTCGTTGATGTTTAAACAATGGTCTTTCAATGTGCTCATGTATTCTAATTTGCATAAGATTTTTGAGCAGATAAGTCTTTCTTTTAATGTAGCTAAATGAGTTTTTCATTGCTGTATCTACCTTTAAATTTCAATACAGATGCAAAGCACTGATTATCAATAGCTTATTAGAGAGAAATGATACGCGTGCCTGAAGAGCAGTAGCAAAACAGCTAAGCAGTGTCTGCAGCCATGAAAAATCACTGTTTATTACTGCTCTTTGTGAATTTTTAGGATGAAACTGTTTGGAAGCAACCCCTGAAAGCATTAAAACACCAGCACAAAGCGCACGCTATCCCCACGCAGCTCTCTTCTTTCCTGGAGAGCATAAAAACCTTCGAGCTGCCTCTGTCTCTCAGCTGATTCTGCTGGTAGAAGGAGGTGAGCAAGCTGAATGACAATTATTCCTACTATGTAGCTGACAGCTCAAAGCTTCTACACAACAGCTGAGCTCAGCCAGAATCCACACTCTAAATGCTGATTACTCATCTCCTGCCAAGAGACAGGTTTCCTTAGAGCCTTCGAGCTACCCTGGGAGATTTCCAGCACCCGTGCTCTGCTGCCAGAGGCCAGATGTGTTGGCATAAACACAGGCTGTGCCAGAGTGTGAGCCTTCTACCAGTAAGGGGGGGGGTGTGTGTGCTCCAGAGATGGTGTGGGAGCTTGTAGTATTAAATATAATATAAACATAACATCAATGCTTGTAATATTGAATTCCAAAATTAGACAGAGAGAGGCTATGAGAACTCTAGGCTGGTATAATTTGTCCTCTTGTGCCCTCTAATCTTTGTCATGCTGAATATCGGAGCTCAAAAGCTTTTCATGTCTCCTAAGGCCACCGAAGGCATCTTCTATTTAAAATGCTAGCTTTGTAGATCACCTACATTGACTATTTGATAAGGAGAAGGTATTTGCCTGGGGCACTTACGGCTAATCCTGCAGCCTCTCTTAGGCTTGACCTGGGATGACATGGAGTGTACTGAATGGAGGTCTCCTATGGAAAACAACTTCTGAAATGGTTTATTGTGATTTCAAAGTTGGTAAGATGACCTGTTTGGGTATCTTTTTACAAATGCTCCCCCACTGTCACCTCACTTCTCTATCACGGCCTTCAGAGCAACAGAGGGAATCTATGCTTGAAGGGAAATATCTTGCATTTCCAACATGAATGTGACATGATCCCCTGTGATGGCTTTGATGGGCTTTTCTATTTCATCAGGAGAGTCCTTCAAACCAGCATCACATTCGACAGGCATTTTGAGAAAGGCTGACAATCATGTTTTCAGTTGGAATTACTGTATACAATGAAATTATCAAGGAGTTATTAAATTCTTGGTTGTGAGTCTCCTAACTACTATGTTACAGCCCATGGACAACCTCAGGGAAAGAAGACATCTGGATTTCTTGTGGTTCCATTTGTCATGACCTTGGCTGGGACTTGCAGACCATATACCTTACATCATTTGGTCAGCACAAATGTGCAGACAACCTCTGTGAGGTTCTGTGTATCCCCCAAGGTACAGGCAACACACGTGGCAGACGTTTCCATGGCATTCTGCAAGCTTTGCAAATTGTCGTTAAGGAAAAACGCTGCCACTGAACTGCCACCAGCATTTGGCTTGTGGAACTTACTGAGTCTGGCAGGATTTACCCAAGATATTATGGAGAAGGGGTGCTTCGTTTTCTGCTGCCAAGGATTTGGGGTTCAGCAGGGAAAGATTTATTGATTGTGGCGATTTGCTTGTAGCAGGGAGGGGATAGAGCCAGAAGAAATCTAGTGCAGAAGGTATTTTTCTTTTGGATGACTGTTGCATGTTTTAATGCTTTCTCGTGTCTGGATGTGTTGGGAATGTCTTGAGTGAGTTCATCAAATAACTCATGAGCTTCATCATTTCCAGATACTTCTAAAAGGCTTATTAGCACAGGAATGGCTTTTTCACTTGCTGCCTGCTTCCTGTTTATCCCTCAGAGGATGTAAAGGCCTCTTTCTCCCAGATTTCAGCAGGAGCTTATCTGAAGCCAAAGTAATCTACTGAGACTGAGGGCATCTGCCAAGGGTGTGGGGCTGCAGCACTGGTTTAGCACAGCCGTTGGGGTCTGGAGGAGTGACAGGTCTCACCCAAGAGATGCTGGTGCTGTGGAGCACAGGTGAGGAACCCCACATTGGCCAGCTGTTGGAGGTGGCCTTGGAACCCAGTGTCTGCTTCCACCCTCTCATCCTTCCCCAGACCGAAACCTTTGTCCCTGCTGCTCCCTGGGATTTCCAGTGATTCAGGCTGTAGAAGGGTCGAGCCTTTGGGCTTCAGGATCTGAACAGCCTCTGCAGATGGCTACAAGGCTTGGCGTGGTGAAGCTCTGCTACGGAGCGGTTCCTCCACCCTTCTCTCCCCAGCGGCTGAGCTGACTTTGGCTCACTACCATTGGTATTTAAAAGACTTTCAGATGTGTGTGGTCCCTATAAAAATAAATCTCTACAGGAAACAAATGTTATGTGGTGAAACTCTGCCAAGTCCTCGTTGCTTATTAGCTCATAACATTATGTAGGAGAGACTTAACTCTACAGTCTGATAGAGGATAATTCTTCAATGAACTGTCAGCTCTCTTGAAGATTTGGGTTTAAAGCCTGTTGCTCTGGAGGGTCAAGACTGAGCCATTGGCTTTATGGGCTTTGAGCTTTAAGTGCCTTGACGTGTTTGGCAGAGCCCTGAAATAGTACTTCGTCATTTCAGAGGGTTTTGGTGTGAAGTTCACATCAAGCAAAGCTTTGAAAGCAGGGATCAGGGATGACGTTTTCAAAGCAGTCCAGAAGAACAGAGGTTAAAATAAGAAATGTAATTAAACATGTGCGTCTAAATAGACTGACTTGAAAATGGTTATCCAAGACTTCCTTCAAGAGCAATGATTACTTGAATTCAACTTTTCCAGAATTCTCAACTGTGGTGCAGCCAGACCCCAGCCACGTATCACCCGAACTTACATCCTGATTGGAGAACCTGCTGTGCGTGCATCTCCCAGATGCAATGTTATATAGCAGTCAGGATGATGTATAGCAAAGCAATGGGGCATTGACATAGAGAGTGCTTAAGACTGCAACTCCTATTGATGCTAGAAACTGGAATTTATATATATATGTATGAAGTTAGCACAAAGAGGTCATAAAGGCCCTCTTACCTGCAGTCTGTCCCTTTCCAACGTATCACCATTGCCCAGTAATACCAATAAACATGTCTTTATACTAATTTAGTTGCGCAGGGAAAAGTCTGGATGTTACTTTCCTGGAGGAAAGATGATTCACCTGATTTAAAGCAGATTATTTAATCTGAAGAGCTAAATTTCTTTTCTTTTTAGCTAGAGGAAATTACTGATGGGAAGAAGAATTTTCTTTCCCAATTCTCCATGACTCGTGCTGCCTAAAATGGTTTAGATTATGGTGTCTCAGGGAGTGAGTCTCTTCTGATGTAAATTGGTTTTGACTGGCATTAACTCCTGAAGGCCAGCAAAGAAGCTCTTGTGCCTGACTAACAGCAATGAAGTCAGGAGCAGGCCCTTGTGTTCGTCAAGAGAGAGCTGTTTATTTCTATGACTTAGCTCAACCAATGCCTGTAGTGTGAGGTGATTCTGTTCTCATTTGAAGAGAAGCAAATATGGTGCGATTCCGCTGAGAACATGTGACATCAATCTGGCTCCGGGGCTCTTCACCTCCAATGACGCTCTGGCTGCTGAAATCCCTGTCTCATGGCAGGATGAAAGCAGGACAAGTGTACTGAAGGTAATGTGAGCACCTTCTACAAATAACTTGAGGTTTCACCCACGATGAACATTACTATCATTGTCTATAAAAGCATTATTCTTCAGTCAGGAACAAATACTGGGTCTCCTGCTGGAGTAATTTGTTTATAAGGAAGTGCTCATATGCCAAAAAGCTTCTGGCGGTGTCCTGAGCAGACATATCCATGTGGACATGCTTCATCTTCTCACCAGCGGGTATGGTCTCAGATGTGGAAAGAAGTCAAGAGCCATCTGTTAATGCTGTTTGAGACCCTTTGCTGTCCTCAGAACTCTCCATACAAGTCAAAGTTGGGAGATGAATAGATCATTCTACAATTCCACTGACCGTGTGGGTTTACATCATCCTGTCAGATACCTTGAGGTAGTATTCAGATCCTTAGGCATCATCCCAGACTGCGCGTTCTCTATCAAAGCTCTGTGCACTTCTGAAGATTGAATTTGGTTTCTTATTCTCTGTTCTTGCTGTTCCTGTGCTTAGCACATGCACAATGATTTATGTCTTTTGGCACATTTTTTTTCAAGTATGAATAAATTTATATTTACAGCAGAATTGTGGTCTGGGCAAGAATTGTTAATCCTGGACAGATTAAGCACATGGTGATGAATGGCCAAGTATTATCTGATTTGCAGCGAGATCTAATGAGAAGGAGAAGGCTTAAAGTCCCTTCTACCTCTTGTACCTACTGAACTATGCCCTGGAGAACACAGACTCTGCTCTTTGCTGTGGTCCTCCCAAGCGCTGAGGAAGGAAAGCAGATCTGTGGTCTCCTCTGCAGCCATCCCACTGAGTATGTAAGGGAGCAGCCAGTGGCTTTAGTGGAGGATGGGCAGGAGCCTTTGAATAAAAGGATGGCTTCAAGGGAATATGAAACTTCTTACAAATGTCATGTGTGAAAGTTGCTGGCAAAGAAAGAGGAGCTTTCAGTGCTGTTGTGTCAGTGTTGCCTGGACTATCATGTCCAGGGCAGACAAAGCTGGAATAAATATTAACGTCTTCTGTGTAAATGTGATACTGCTGCCATGTGCCAAAATGACAAAATCTGATGTTTTCATTCAAAACAGACATGGCGTTGTTAGGAAAGATTTTCTTCTACAGATGGGAAGACCCTCCCATTTCCAAATCCTGGTTTTTTTTCCAAAGTAAAGATGGAACCGGCCCCAGTGGGGTTAGGAGCGGGGTTACTGGTGCTGCGCTTCTAACCACAGGATAGAAATCTCCACCCAGAAAGCAGGTGAAAGATTTTGCTGTCAAAGTGAAAGAGCCTGGTACGGCTTCGTAACAGCTGAGTCCTCCTGCAGTGGAATTGGAAAATAAACTTCTCTTAATTTGGGATGTGAGCCAAGTTGAATCTGTTGGGTTAAACTTGTGTCGAATGACTCCATCCTGAACCCCTTGGGGATTTGAATGAACTGGGATTCAGAGCTCTGGCTTTGGCTTGTGTCCAATGGTAACGGAGAAAAATTATTCAGGGGCATCACATGCAGAACCACCAAGTGAATTCTCACTTTCTGCTTGCCAGTGTAAACCATGAGTGCTGTGTAAAACCAGTACTGTGCCCAGTTCCACTGGTCAACGGTTTTCCTAGTTGCTTTCCTAAGGCACAGGAGTCTTGTGCCAGCATTGTAGCACACCATAGGATTGTAGCCATCACCTCCCTGTACTGGTAATCCTGTAATATTGGTGCATTGGTCTGATTATGCTCTTTTTTCGATTGTTTGTTTGTTTTAGTGGGGTCAGACACTTCCAGAGCCAAGGGGAAATTCGCATCCTTCAGAACATCACCCCCAAACTTGCCTCTTTAAACTCTTTCTTTTTCTTTTTTTCACCCATCTATTAGCATATGCAGAGCTGGAATGAACACACCCTTTTTTTTTTTTTCTTTTTTTTTCCCCCTCGAATAGAGAGAAGACTACAAGCAACGGACTGATGATGAGAGGAAAAACCACTGAGGCAAAGTTACCGTGAAGGGATCGAACAAGGCACTAGGACCTAGGAGGCGTCTCATCCACCCTGGCAGGAATTTCTTGCTTGGAGCTCAGACAACAAAGGCAGAGTGAGCCTGGTTTTCTTTCTCTCAGCATCTCCACCCTGCGCGCTGCAAACCGGTGAGTAGAGCTTTTTTTGACTGACTTGCATGCAGAAAAGTAACAGCTGTCAGATAGAAAGGAGGAATCTTTCTTTTAGTACATCACAGCATCTGCAGTTCATTTTAAAATGAAACCCCTGCATTCCCGGATTCATTCCCGAAGTTGCTTGGATGGTTCATTGTTCGGTGTGTGACACCAGACTGAACGTACCCCAACCGGCATCGTGGGGAAAATGTTCCCAACTCGGGGTTTCTGTGAAGATCACCTGCATTGTCGTCATCCTCTTTATTGCGGGCTGGGAACAATGAGTTTTCTCACACAGGTCACGCTGACATTGTAAAATACAGGGAAGCAGCTTCATTCTGGCAAATGTAAGGGGTGGGGAAGAGATAGCAACAGCTTTTCCTAGATTTATACCTGGCTGCTAAGTGCTGCTGTAAATCCCCTCTCTGCCCCTGTGTGAACATGCGAGCAACATACATGAGGTGGATGTTCCTGGCTGTGCTGGGGGAGTGGAAGGGTCTTTCTATTGCGGGGTTGGGGGTTCCTCCTCCTTTTGTGTTGGGGTTTGGTGCAAGAGGAAGGCTCGTTTTGAGCACAAACTAGAGGTGGTGCCGAAATTCCTGCTTGCTGGGTGTCAGCTCAAATCTCAGCTTTGCTGTGCTAGTCGCTTGCGCTGGGAGCCCCCCATGCTCAGAACAATGAAAGGTGAGCTTGCAGGGGCGGCGTGTCCCCTGGGAAGGGGCACTTCCAGCAATTAAATCACTTAAGGCTGGAAGGGGGGTGGAAATAGCCCCCTTATTTTCTCCTGCTCATTAAATGGGAACAGAAATGCAATTCAGAGGAGACTCGGGCTGAAAAGAGCTTATCGAAGCCTCGTTTCAATGACAGATTTTTTCTTTCCAGTCATTTCTTCTTAGAGATGTAGGCTGGTCCTGGGAATTGATTGATGGGCTAGGAGGGGGCTGCAGATAGGGGGAAGGGTGGGCTGGATCTCATTGCTAACCCTTATTGAACAGCCTGTCACAAAGAAACTGCTTATTCCCCTGTGACCATTCTTTCATAAATGCCAGTTTATTCTGATGTTAAACATTCAGATGCTCTGGTTCCTTCCGTGATTCGACAGATTGAAGGGCTGACTTACTGGGATCTCCTTGTTTTCAGTTGCCAAAGGAAACCTCAACAGGGCTCAGAGCTTTAATTCATTGCCAACTGGTGTTTGGACAAGTTTTTGGGGGCTGAGATGTGATTGCCATGTATCCCTTTGGCCCCAAGTCTCGATTTACAGCACTTTGAAAACTCCCAGGTGCAGGAGCAGACAGCTCTCTAGAAACACGTTCCCTGCCCCCAGTAGTTGGATCCCTTTCAAAATGCGAGGACCCCTCCTACCCTCATTCACCAGAATCAATACAAATCTGGGTCAGGGGAGGAGGCTCTTCCCAAATACATCTGTCCTGCTCCAGACACAGCTCTTGCTTTAGTGTCATTTTTCTCCCTGGATCGTGGCTCTGCTTGGCTCTAACCTGTCCCTTTGCGCTCCTTCTCTCCCCATCTCCTTCCCGCTCAGCTTCAGATCTTTAGGGTTCACCAAACTATGGAACTTGATTTTGGACACTTTGACGAAAGAGACAAGGCGTCCAGAAACATGCGAGGCTCACGTATGAACGGGTTGCCCAGCCCCACTCACAGCGCTCACTGTAGCTTCTACAGAACCAGGACCTTACAGGCACTGAGTAACGAGAAGAAAGCCAAGAAGGTGCGTTTCTATCGCAACGGGGACCGCTACTTCAAGGGGATTGTATACGCCGTGTCCTCTGACCGCTTCCGAAGTTTTGATGCTCTCCTGGCTGACCTGACCCGATCCCTGTCCGACAACATTAATCTGCCTCAGGGAGTCCGTTACATTTACACCATCGATGGCTCGCGGAAGATTGGGAGCATGGATGAGCTGGAGGAAGGTAATTAGCATCGCTGGCTGGTGCAGTGAGGAGGCGGGGTGGGAAGGGAAGGGAAGGGGGCTGCACCACTTGGGGCTGCAGTTAAGGTCACATTTCCTCAGGCGTGGGGATGTTTCTGCCCCTCTGTGCTCAACCTGCTCATTTACCTTCCCTTCCAGAGAGGTGGCAGCGCGGGGGCTGGCCCCCCCAGGGTGTTCCCTGGCACACTCCTTCCAGTGCAGATGTGGAGCTAGAGGCGTGTGTCTTACTTTGGCTAGATGTGGCTGTGTCCATCGCCTGGGGGAGCTGTCTGAGGGTGACCCCACATCTGTCTGGCTTGGCAGGGATGGGGTTGGGGATATAGGAGTGTCCCAGATGGGTGCAGCGGGTGGCTGAGGAGTCACATGGGTTTCCCACTGGCGTGGATGGGTATGAATGGAAAAGCAAGGGGTGCTGGGGGATCCGTGTAGTGTGTGCGTACTGGGGATTTATGCACCCTGTGTCTAGGGGTGTGGTCGGGGCTGTGCAGGGACTCGAGCGTGTGTGGAGTGGGGTGTTGGAGGTGCGTGTAGGGTGGATGGATGGAAGGCAGGGTGTTAGGGGTTTTTACGGTGTTCGGGGAGTGTGTGGAGGGCGTGTTGGGCTGTGTGTGTGAGGGGGAGTGCAGGACGGGGTTCTTGCATAGCCATGTGTGCAGAGAGGGCATTGGGAGTTCATGTGTTGTGGCTGGGTATGGTTCATGCAGGATTTGTATCGCCAGGAGGTGTACTGAGAGGTTTGGATGGAGGGGTTGTGTAAGGGGATGTATTTGGGGAGTGTTTCTGCGGAGACTGTATGTGGTGGGGTGGGTTGCTGTGGTAGGTCTGGGGGAAAGGTATCCCCTGTGTGACAGATCCGAATGTGTCCCTGTATCTAGAGAGGGTGTCAATGTGCCTGTTCTTCTGAGTGTCGCCAGGACTCTGGGATGAAGGAGGTGTCAAAAATCAGTCCTTCTGTCCGGAGGGGGTGTCCTAGAGCCGGCTTGCTGCTGTGGAGCTCAGCTGCCAGCCTTGCCTGTGCCTGGGGAGCTGGCTCTGCAGCAGCCCACTGCCGCCCTGGGTGCTGCCTTTCTCAGGGAGTGTCAGGAGGACCCCCAGGATGAAACTGCCACATGACCAGTCCTGCCTCCTTGACCAAGGCAAGCTCTGCTGGTGATGCAGCTGAAGTGGGGTGCACAGGGGACACTCAAAGCCTCCCTGCTTTTCTCTTCCCTGAGCAATTCAGATATTCCATTCTTTGTTTGAACCTGGAACACGCTGAGTACTCTGCTGCAAGACGGGAGTTGCTCTTCCCTATTCCTTGATGTTTTCCAAGCGATGACCTGGCTGATTTGGTGACTACAGAAAATCCACAAGGTTTTTGCCTTTTTTAAAAGACAATGGAGTGTGAGAGGCACTGAACTGCAGGCACATTCTCAGCACTGAGTCATTGTGTGACCTTGAGTAAAGCGTCTCTCCCTAGAATTCCTTCTCTGCCAAGTGAGGTACTCCTTTCCCAAAAATACTTTAGGGGGCACAAAGAATAAATATTGGTTTCTACAGAGGAAGAAATCGCTGCCTTTTCGAGAGATGATGCAGTCCTAGTGGAGTTATTCTCAGCGCAGTTCCAGCTGTCAAATGGAGGTGTGGCCTCCCTTAATTTTAGAGATTCTGCCATGTCTCATTCTGATCTCTTAATATGGCCACAGCCTTTCTTTAATGGCAGCTCCGAGTCCTGCTTGCCCGAGGTTTTATGTGAATCTTCAGGAATAACTCCCCAGAAGAAAATGCAGTTCTTTATTCTCTCTTTATCCTCTTCCTCCTTTTTGTCGATGAAGTTAAGAAACCTTTAGTTGTTATGCCTGCTTTTACTGCAGGTAAGAAGGTACCTAGTTCTTGGAAATATTTGCTTTACTAGTTAAGGTACAGGCAGGAGACGCTGGCATTTGGGTTCTGGCTTTGTTCTGCCAAAATGGTATCTGGAAACAGCACTGGAGAAATGGCACTAAACCAAAATAGGCTTGTCTGTGTGGCTGTGTCCTCAGCAGAACATCAGCTAGGAAAATACAACCTGAGCAGAGTGAAGACAAAGGAATGCCATGTTTGAAAATGCAGGTAGATCTACGTGCTGTTATTGACAGTGTCATGCTAAGGATATTCCTGTATTTCTAGCAATGTCGTACGCGTCTGTTGTAGAAAAGCAATCTGGGAAAGACTTTGTTGTAACCAACTTTGTGGTAAAGTCTGCAGTGAGCTTGGGTGTTTGGTTAAGCGTGTTCTAGGTGCAGGTGTGGAGAACCAGACCTAGAAAGTACACAAACAGGAGGGTAGAGAATGATATTGCACAATATCAGTATCCTTGAGATGGACATTTCAGGTGAACAAAACCTGCTTGGTGTGCTGCTGAATAAAGGGGACTTGGAGATAACCCTTTTGCTCTCCAGACCCAGACTTGGCAGTGTTTTCTTCCCTGGCATTCAGGGTTGCTCTCATAAGGTTCTGGGTGGATATTTTACATCCCAGTCTGTCTAAGATGGAACAAGTCAAGTCTTTCTAATTGCTTAATCACATCCCTCCTGTCTGCCAGTTGGGATGCGCCTCTTGGCCCTTTTCTGTACTAAAATGCCTTCACCTTTTGGAAGCCCACCAGGACTCTGTCACATATCTACTTTTTGCACCTATCTATTGGTTTAATGCAGTATTTCTGCATCATTACAGCTTGTCCTGGCTACAGGTACATTGCTGACGGCATCTCCCACTTGTGTACTCTCTTGGCTGAGTCAGGAATGAATTCTGGGCTCAAGCGTGACTTCCACAGTTGTTTTAGTCAACAAGGGCATTTTTTAAAAAGGTCACCAGGTGATCTTTATTCCCTGTCTTATTAGGATTGGTTCTAGTGACCAAGGCTTTAGGAAGTTGATACATGACGCCTTTAGATATTATTGGTGAGCCACTGTTGTAACATTTAATTCTGTGCCTTGCACTATGAGAACTTGAATACCAAAGATACTAAAGAAACCCAAACCATGTGCCATCTTTTCCAGCCTTGCTCAAGCTGACAGAGCAACTCACGTTGTCATCCAAGTTGCTACGACTTTGACATCTAGACAGGGTGGCTTGTTCAGTGGTTCACTTTGAGCCTCTGTGTTCTTGCAGACCTCTTGTGGTGAGATGGCAAATTCTCTCTGCCTCACCTCTGCTTTTTTCTTTGAGTGAAGGGCTGGAGAAAGGTGGAAGTTGACGTTAAGGATTAACTCCAGCAGCAGAGATGCGTTAAGAAATGTTGTCCTTGGCCACATGTTCCAAACTCAGATTGCAGCTTGCTGTCCCTATTATCCCACAAATGAGCTCTTTGTGGGACAAAAGATTGTTTTTGTAGTCCACTCCATAATTTTGCTGCTTTCCCATGTAGCCCCACTAGCAATTTCTGGACATAATGAGAGGGACAGTGAGGTGCAACTTGAGAGCAAGGGAAAGGCATAAGGCAGACTCCTGGCTGCTGAAGCCATTGCAGCTCTGAGTAAACCTTGGTACTAGTGGGAACTGCTTTGTTTGCTTTGGAGGGAAGGGTTAACACCTCCTCAGAAGCCAAATTCCCACCTGGTGAAGGTTAGATATTTGTCACAATGTATTTAGAGGTGCCAACCAAATGGGGCATCTTAGGTGCAAGGCACTGATTAAATGTGTAAGACGAGCGAGCTCCTGCCCAGGGAGATTATGGTCTAAACATGTCAAGGTGGAAGAAGGTGTTATTACTGGTGAGGAACTGAGATGCAGAAAAGCAGTCTGACTTATTTGTCCAAAACCCATAGGCGGGACAAAGATGGAAGTCAGAGCCCTAAGCTTTCTTGTTCAAGTGCTTCCATTCGCTTCTTGAGCTTTCTTCAGGGTCTGGTCAATGATCTGGAGGTACTGGCATCTTTCAGGGTTTTTATTCTAAGTGGACTTTGGACCAGCTTCTAGTCAGTGGCTGACTTCATGTGAATTAAGTGTCCTTTGCTGTGTATGGTCAAGGTCAGAAATACACATGGAAAGAAAGCCATCAAATACAAATACAGCATGGATTAGACATGGTCAGTAAAGGCAGAAATGCAGACATCGATTAAAACTAGTGAGACTCAACGTTTAGTTGAAGCTGCAGAGCTCATCCTTTCCGAGGTCCTGGTACACTCAGGCTGTTAGACAGGTCACGGCTCTGTTGCATTGGGGCTCGAGGGCTCATCTGAAGGTGGTTTTATGCCCTTGTCTTGTGCTGGGCTACTTGTCTGAAACATGTTCTTTCCTCAGATTAAACACTAGAAAAAGATGAATAGGATTTTGTTTTGTTCGGTGAGGTTTCGTTGCAAGTGTTCTTGGGCTGTGTGATATATTCCAGAAAGTGCTTCCAAGCTTTTTGTATCCAGTCATGTCCTGGGGAATCTTTTCCAAAATCTTTTCCAGGAGTGTTTTAAAGTAATCGTGGGAGGGACTCCACCCTTTAGCTGTGCAGAGCCTGGTGTGTGCTGGGACTGAGGGGTTTATAGGAATTATATTGAGATCTCCACCCAATGTGTGCATGTTCCAGTTTGCCTGGAAAACTGAAATTCTTGTAGTCCAGGACGAAGTCTTGGTAACTCGTGGCATTGTTTTGTGTGGCTGTTTTCCTGACAGCTCGAGTAGTTACATCCTATATAACAAATTTACCCTTGTTGCTCTGTTTTATTTACTTGCTCATTCTGGCTGTCACTCTGGCTGATGTGGTCCCATGGATTCTTTATGGGCATCATGTGTTTTTCGAAGGCAATTTGATAATCACGCATTTCTTTCAATTTTTCGGTCACAACAAGAGCTGCATCTCTCTTGGGAGAGCTCCCAGTGGAAGAGCCAAAGGAAGGAAGCTCTTCCAGAGCCCATTTTGCCATGGCGGTGAAGTAGGTCTTGAGGCAGAAGAAAATCCTGTTCAATGCCCAAAGTTGCAGCAAGTTCATGCATTTGAAACTAAAGGCCTATTTAAAAACCTATGTAATGAACTCTGCAAGGTGCTAAGACCACTTAATTCCTGTTGAAGTCATAGTAAATCCCATGAAACATGAAAGCTGGGCACAGTAGCCCGATCTCAACTTTGCAACGGCAGAACTAACAACCAAAATAATTGCCTGCAGCCCACAGAGACTGTTTTTGGAATAACTGTTAGCGCTTACACTTTCAAAATGGCCTCAATCCAGCTTTCCTGATTTTTCTCGCAAGACTTCTGCCCGCTGTTCATTATACTTGAAAATTTGCTGGTGTGTGCTGAGAATGGGTAACTTCTTCTGAAAGCGCAGCCTGTCATTTTAGTATTGTCACAAGGAGCTGCTGTAAGAGGGTTGAAGGATTAGCGCTCATCTGGAGCTTAGAGTTTCTCTAAGAAACCTTCTTGAAGGCAAACTTTATCTTTGCTGAGATCATCCCTTCTTTAGGAGCTGAATAATCGCCTTGTGCTTCCAACAAGCTGGTAGCACAGTAACATGTAGCCAGAGTAATTCAGTGTGATACAAGCCGTGGCTTCAAATGGCAAATACGCTGCTCCTGACTTGAGGTCAAAGGTTTACAGTCAGTCCATCTATTGCTAAGGGCAGGATAGAAGGAATGAATAAATAAATGCATTGACTGGTTTGGTGGCATGATAGAAATTGTGACACCTCTAGAGCACAGTGATGTGATGACATGTGCACAACGTCCTGCGGGGTTTCAGCTTCACAGTGCAGAAAGGGCATCTTGCACTGACCTGGCACTGCACTACAAAACTGCTGTCCTTAGGACCATGGGTGTCGTGCCCGTGGTGTGCTGGTGTTCAGCAGCAAGTTGGATCTTGTCGAGATGATGCTTCTCACTCTTACAACAGCTTCCCATCCCCAATGCATGAATGTGTCTCTTTGAGGCTCCCATTTGGGGATTTTGTTTGGAAGTAATAACGTGGCTGTTCATCATACCTTCTCACGACTTAAAGTTGGATTTCTGTATGTGAACACAGCTGCTTGCTGTCTAAAGACGTGCTCCTGAAAATATTTGTGCACAGATTTTTATGCTTGGGGTTGGAGGGCAATAGTCTTCTTTTGCTTTTGACAAAGTGTCATATCCACTCCCTCCTCTTTCCTTCTGTTTTGCTGTGCACATCTTCTCCAGCTGTGCTGTGTATCAGTTCTTTCTTTGACGGGCACATTTGTACACCTTGACTTCTCATCATAGGCTTAGCACAGATAGAAGTAGCAGAGGAACCAAGAAACCACTTCTGTTTCTGTGAGAGGCATGAAGCAGAGATGCAGATGAGGTCACGAGCGACTGCAAGGAGGTCTTGGGTAGGGGTGAGAATAGTATTTGGATCACTTGTTCCTCATATTGCATTTAAACATAGAAATCTCTTCTGGAAGGATGATAATGCTACAGTTCTGCTGAGCACGCTTACAAAGACTCCACCACCCAAGGATTATGAGCCTGGGGGGCTCGAGTTCTTACGAGGGGTAATTCCCTGTGGGCCTTTCAAACTCCCCTTGCTGCACTTTACACTCGGTTGGGAAACTGGAGAGGAGCGCGGGCCCCCTCTGCACCAGGTGTTGCTTGGTTGAAGCAGATGAATAAACCACAGCTTATCACTTATTAATCAGAAAGATTTAAAGTATTCAATGCTTCTGCAAAACAATATCTCCAGTGGGCATTCTTTGTAATGTATGGTACTCTGTGGGCTGTCTCTATGCTTCTAGTGAGTCAGATTCAAGAAATATAAGGAATTAAGGAGTGTGAGCTATAGGTACTACGCGGCCGATTTATTGGAGTGTACCTCAAATATAGATTTTTATTGTTTGTTTGTGCCAACAGAACCTCCTGGTGGGATTATTGTGTTACTTTGGGCTACACGTGGATAAAATGCCCACCAGACAGTGTGTTCATCATGAACCTTGTTAGCTCACTTCTCCCTTCTGCAGTTCTGTTCAGTCCTCAGAAGGAAAAACAGAATATCTGCTTCCCATTGACAAATGATTTTGGTCACTTTATGCAACTGGGGAGACAGAGATAAGCTGCAATTGATGATGTAAGCACTACGAGTACACATCCATTTCTGTCAAACTGAGCACAAAGTCAGGGTTAAAAAAAAAATTAGAGTCTTGCATCTTTTCTATGGCTGCTTGTGGCATCAAACACTGTAATACGGGTATAATTACTGCACAGACCATTGGTTTAGGCCTATTAAAACCTTCCAGGTTTGTGTACCTGTTAGGGGTCTCACCATAAGTTCTAGGAAGGAATCATCTCAGTGCCTGCATCAAAAATGCAAGTTAGTCAGCAGAAGGATGACTATGTGAACATCGTAATGGATGTCTTACGTGCCTGGACTGTGGGCTGTTTGGAAATCCATATTTACACCTTTGCCAGTTGGATGCCAAGTCCTGCCCTGGAGATGCGGTAATGGAAAGGCAGTCTCAGATGTCAGGTAGGTGTCAAAAGGTGTCCAGGGCCTGGAGCTTGCGGCAGGGAACAGATAAGGAAATGCAGCCAGCCTGTTTATATGAAAAAGGGCTTTTTTGTAATTCTTCAAAACGGTTAAAAATATATTCTTATTAATATATTCTGATTTCAAACTTCTTATAATACTTGAAGAACTTCATTCTGTAAGATCAGCCCAATAAAACACCAAAAGAAACTCTGTAAGCCATGTTTTGGCTTCAGTTCCTATTAAAATTTTATCTAATAGTGAGACAAAAGCTTCCTCCTCTAGCAATGACTGACTTTTTTTCAGTGCATCCTCAAGTGCTCAGGAGCTTGAGTCATTTCAGACTAGACAGTTCCAGTCCCTTAGGGATACTGGTTTACACTTTCCTTCTAAGAATGACTCTTGTAGGGTCTAGGTTTGCAGGCGCAAAAGAAGATCTTACAAATCCTCTAAAGTGCTCCTAAACCCTTAGATGGGTAAGATCCTGTAAATTACAGACAAAGCTTGAAACTAATTGTGGATGGGATAGGGAAGGGCTTTTTTGGGAATTACGAACAAGACTGTGTAGCTTTTCTCTACCGTGTCTAAATTTGGATTTAATATATTTTTGGTTGGTACCAGTCATATAAAAGCAAGCAGTGGTATTTGGTGTAGTGTTTTATCCCCGCTGCCACTAGGTCTGTCCTCTAATAAACCACTGACACTGTAACGAAGCATGTTTGTTATGCCTGCTAGATTTATCAAAGCTGCTTTTGGGAGAGACTGTTCAGGGCCGGATTTTTATTATTTTTCAGCCCCGACACAAAAGGTGCTTTGTGGATGAATGTTGATATCTTCTCAGCAGGGACTGACAGACCAAAGTACTAGCTAGAGCTGTAAAGATGGAGAGGAGGCTGGCAAATTTATAAAATAATTTAGGTGATGAAATGAATTTGGTGTTTAGGAGCTTTTAGGCAGCATAGTTGCTTCTTCAGGTACCTAAATACTTTTACAACCCCCACCCTTTTTACCCCCTACGTTGTGTGACTGAGTGCAAGTATGTATTTGCTGATGTGAGTAGGGCTGACTTGCTTACTTTGGGGAAACACTAGCTGTATTTTAAATAAGCATAAATATAAAACTAAAGTGAGACCAGATGTGCTAATGAAAATAATTGTTAATGATTTGTGTTATTAACGGGGGGAATCTACAGTGTCTGTTTTTCCAGCAGTTTTTCACTAAGAACTGTAGAATTAGACTGGTGTTCATTTCTTTCAAAAGGGGAGAGTTACGTCTGCTCATCTGACAACTTCTTCAAGAAGGTGGAATACACCAAGAATGTCAATCCCAACTGGTCTGTCAACGTGAAGACATCTGCCAACCAGAAAGCGCCTCAGTCTCTGGCCAGCAGCAACAGCGCCCAGGCAAAGGAGAACAAAGATTTTGTGCGTCCCAAGCTGGTAACCATCATCCGCAGCGGGGTGAAGCCCCGGAAGGCAGTCCGTGTGCTCTTGAACAAGAAGACTGCCCATTCGTTTGAGCAAGTTCTCACTGATATCACTGAAGCTATAAAACTGGAGACGGGAGTGGTCAAAAAGCTGTATACCTTGGATGGGAAACAGGTAGGACATTTTACGGATGTTTTGTCTTTTTTTTTCTTATCTGGAGGCTTTGCTGACTCAGAACAATTTTTGAAGCCTATAATTAACCTGAAATGATCGCTGCCATCTGTTCTCTTAGAAGTCAAACTTCTCATGCCAGTGGTTAAGTTACTAAATTTTCGCTGATATTAATATCGAGTAAAGAATGTAGCCAACCGTCTGAGTGAACCAGATGCTCCGTCCCGCACGCCAGCGTGCAGTGCGTGTCTTCCGGGCTAGCTAAATAAATAACATGGGGAGTTCGGCTAGCAGCCACCAGTTGATTTGGCTCCGAAGTAATTGGAAGAGCTCTCGAGTTTTGGATTCACTAAGGGAAAATGTGTTGCTTGACTTTCCTTGCCCTCAGCTGAAGGCTTGTGAAGATAAGCTAATTGAGCCAAGCATGCTCTTCTGGCCAGCTCAGTAATTAGCAAGAAAAGTATGAAACTGTGTTGCATTTTCTTGACTAAATGATGAGGATATAACATGCAGAAAGGGATTTGGGTCTAAAATATTTAGTGGGTCATCATAATGTGCTTCATGTCTACATTTTCCTGGAACTGAAGGGAACATCTGTCTCTTGTTAGCAGCTACACTGCAATAAACCGTTGCATATTGCTGTATCTATGAAAGCCCTGAAAGGAATGTGGAGGATAACTTTGGGGACTGGGAAGAGCTAGATTCTTCAAGGACAATTCTGAGCTTGATTTAGCAGTTCTCTGTCTTCTGTAACTGACGGGTGATCTTATTTTTGTTGCATTTTTTCTTGCTCCAGATTCTGGAGTGAGGCGGCACAGCTCTTGTGTGGGGGTTGGCCGCTGGCTATTCTAGGGATGGATGCTAGTGCTTTAAATTAACTCTCATTTCTATCTCTGGAGAAAATTATTACGATACTGGCTCTTGAAATACCATCCTAACCCTAGGCAGTGCATCCAACCAACATGCAGACTTTACATAGGAAAATGTTCATCCTTCCAACCCAAATATAGGCTCATGTGTGTCCTGCACAATCCAGGTGCAGTGTGTGGGAGCTGCAAGTAGCATGTCACTCTAACCCATCTGATATTCTTGCTTCATCCCAACCTCTGTATCCTGCACATTAGTTAGTGGCGGCTTCTGGCTTCAGATATACAGAAATCTCCTCTGCCCATCAAAGCTTCTCTTTCCACTTAACCCAGCATTTTTTCTTCATAAGAAGTGTAGTTTGTTCATGAGCAGGTGACTTTCCATATAGACTATCCATAGATCCAGTAGTGTGCTGTCAATAAGCAGTGATACAGGGAGTGATGGACTGGAAACCTTGGACGTAGCTGGGGGAAGAGGAAAGAGAGAGTAAAAGTGTCTGTCTTCACTGAGGAATTCATACATGGGCACATGACCGTGCATATTGAATCCCAGCAGCTTTGCAAAGTGTTTAATAGACGGAGCTGGCCTGAAAGCAGCTGCCTGCTCATGCTGACTCAGAGTCTTGTTGCTCTTGCACTTGTGAATGAGGATCTTAATCTGAACCTGTAAATTGCCTCAGTTCTTTGAGAACAGCCAGTGTTTTGGAGGCGAGAGGTTGCTTTGGATGATGTGCAGAAACATGAGCTTCCATCAAACTGTTCTCTTTTCTGCTCCCCCCGTCCCCCCTTCTGTCTGGGGAGCAAGGCTAAATCAGCCCATAAACTGAACTGAGTTTGTGGCCTGGTGACTGGACCAGTCTGTGAAACCCTGTTAATTCCCAAGTGGGGTTTGGGAACTGCTGCTTGCTCTCAAGTTACAGATTGCCCAGAGTAGAGCTGCCACGGGGCAGCCTGCAAGCTGTTCCTGGAGTGG
This sequence comes from Todus mexicanus, assembly GCA_013389965.1. Taxonomy (NCBI): domain Eukaryota; kingdom Metazoa; phylum Chordata; class Aves; order Coraciiformes; family Todidae; genus Todus; species Todus mexicanus. The sequence continues at coordinate 14,991 of WEIS01000023.1, read as the reverse complement.
CTGCTGTGCGTGGGGCTACAGTTGAGCCGGGGGGCGCAAAGATCCAGGTAATTTAGCAATTCTTACAGCAAACTGTTGTCCATAGCAGACACCGCACCATCCATGACTCTTTTTGTATCAGAAAATAAAAGGCAACCTTGTTTCTCTCGTGTCAGGCTCTGGTAGCTGTATGGTAACTGGTGCCTGTTCTGACATGGGGCAGCCTGACAACTTCACCGTTAGTTTTTGTCGCACAAGTGTGATTTCAGTAGAGTCTGACTTATAAAGGTATCACGTTTAACTTGATTTGCCGGCTTTATACTTCCCCATTTAATGAAACGTGGTATTTCATTGTGTGTTCAAGACACCACAGGCAATTTCTCTGTATGCAAATATACCTGCAACGCTGCAGCTATTGAAAAGGGTGAGATTTTGTGATTGACAATAACAGAATGTTTGATACTTGTTTGTGGCATCAATTACTGCTGAAGCTTCCTGAAGAGCAAACCTGGCTCACCAAGCCTTTGTCTGTGTTTGCAGATTTCCTTTTCCCTCAGTATTTGTTTTTTTTCAACCTAAGTTTATTTGAAATTTTCCACCTTTATGTGGTGCTGGTGTTGAAAGTAGAGCTAGAAGCTTCTACTGTGGGTGCAGTGTTTGCTGTTAGGGTTTCCATGACATATTGCTCTATAAAAAAATCTGACCTTCTGACACTATATTAGAGGGTTTTGCATGTCTGATTCTGACATTAGAAAGAGATTCTTGAATGCCTAATTCTGACAACCAGTACTTCATTTTCAGGAGAAAATATTCATGCAAAAATGCAAGCTGCTCAAAGCTGAACCACTGACAGGAATCCTGACAGTCTGTCTCTTTGAGTGTCATCAGAGGCACGTTACTCCCTCTGTTGTGAAATGATAAAATTTACAAAAGGAATGTACAAAGGAAAATCATCCTTCCTCAGTCCATGAGCTGTAACTTAATGAGGGGAGATGATTATTTTATTTATAGGCATTTCCATGGTGCTCATCAGTAGAGTAATCAAGGATGCCTTAGAAATACAGACAGTGGTGGCAATGATAGTGGTGTGGAAATAATTACATTTCTATGCACTGCAGACCTGCTGCCTTTGGAGTGAGAAAGCAGTTAATTGAGAGCTGGATGGAATGTGTTTGAATAAATGTAGCACTTGAAACAACAGTGAGGTTAGGGGTTTGGAAGGAAATTTTGTTGCTTTTTATATCTTCAGTTGTCTGTAGAAATACGGCCATTTTAAAACTGCTAAATTAGCATCTCCCATTTAAGTAGTTCATTTGACTTGGTCTTACACATATTTCTCATGTCTTACGCCTTGTTTTTCTGTGCACAAGGTCCTTCTAATGTTGGAGTGTATCATCACCTTGTGATGGCCACCCCAGAACTCAAAAGGGGTTTCAGATTGCTCAAAAATGAGTAGTGACAGAATCACAATAGATATTTAGCTTTTGAACTTTCATGGCCATACAGAAGATGGTACAGATCAAAGAATTCAGGGCCTTAAATACTGCAGTGACTCAAATTCAGCACTTGGTTCATGACTACAACTGCTGTTGTGTTGAGAGGCGTAATATATATCTCTGGATCGTGTTGGAAAACAGTTGTGTCAGTAGATTTTTTCTCTTTTTTATTTTTTTTTAACTTTGGTAATATCCGGTGTCCCAAATAAGTCTGGATTCCTGGGACCACTGGCACTTTATAAACACATGGTGACAGTTTCTGCCTTGTGTTGTTAATAAACCAAATTAGAAAACCAAATTGGAGACTGTGGATGAAGTTGCGCTTGGATATTTTGAATGCAAGTCTGAACTAGATTTTGCCAATGTGGAGATTTAATGTCCTGTTCGTGCTTCAGCTTTTCTCACCGTGGTGTACAATAAGCTGGTGTTTTTCTGGAAGAAGAGGCAGTTCCATCCCTGGCAGCCTAGTGTCCCTCTTCTGCTTTCTGCACCTTGCTCTACAGTTGGTGTTTGCATTCATTCCTGCTTTTAAAACATGACCTATAAAAGCTGGTGTCTTCTGTACATACTGAAGTTCTCTCTTCCTGTGCTGCGTTTGTGTTCCAAAGTCTGTGAGCTGCTCAGCAAGTATGTGAAGAGACGTAGTAACAAAAATCAGTCCCTTTTTTTGGCGACTGGCTGAGTGGGTGATACCCTGGAGTGAGCAGAAATTCGTCAGGCATATTCAGTTGTACTTTAGCATTAAGAGATGGAATTCCTTCTGCTTTTTCTCCAGCTGATGTATCACCATGTCTTAATTAACTAAATACCCCATTCCATGACCCATCAATTAGCATCACCAAATAAGCAGAATAAAGTGCTGTTCAGAGTGGCAAAAGCTTGTACGTTTCCATTCCACATAGATCTAGATATTCTGCTCAACAAGCAGGGAACTTGATAGGACAAGGGACAACGGGAGTAAGGTAGGACACAGGAGGTTCCAATTAAATATGAGAAGGAACTTCTTTGCAGTGAGGGTGCCAGAGCCTGGCCCAGGCTGCACAGGGGGGTTGTGGAGTCTCCTTCTCTGAAGATGTTTAAAACCTGCCTGGACGAGTTCCTGTGCGACTTGGTTTAGGTGATCCTGCTCTGGCAATGGGGGATTGGACTAGATGATCTTTCAAGGTCCCTTCCAATCCCTAACATACTGTGATTCTGTGAACTGCGTGGGTTTTTAGCCATAACAACATACAATGATCTCTTTTGGACTCGGAAATCTTCAAGCACAGGGAGAAGTCACCCACGTGCTTTTCATTGGCTTTTACTTAGCCCAGACAAAGTGCTGCTGTCCCAGCTGAGTGTTGGCTGTCTCGCCAGATGAAATTACATACATTTTTCATACGTCAGGACATTTGTGACTGTGTTCCTGAAAGAATTTCTACTCTTAATAAAATGGTCCCCTCGAGCAGTCTTTGCTTTGATAAGGATTTCATATGGCAGGTGATGCATGAAGTTCATCTTTCTGTTGGAAAGCTGATGCAAGAGCCTAGGAGGCCAGCCTGCCTCTCCTATCCAGAGAAGAAGTTGCCATTTCATTTTAGATGACTTGCACTGAGGAAGGGCAGCAGCTGCACAGAGAGAAGCTAGATGACAAAGCTCACAGCAGGTTAAAGGTTGGGACTTTGGGATCAAAGACAACAAAGTAGTTGCTAAAGCAGCTCCTAGTACTGCACTGCTAGTAAAACAAAACCACTACCTTAGATGCATCCATACAAGGTGTACTGGAGACACCAACCAAATTTGGAGCTGCTGCACTAATTTTAAGCTGGTGTTTGGAAACAAACTAATTAATGTCATTGCTCAAGTATCAGTACTAGCAGCGGACCAAGCTCTGCCAGGATAGTGTAGTTCTATTGATTATAGTAAAGAAATGGTATCAGTGTGACCCAGAAAAGGTTTGTACCAAAATATACCAATGGCTGGCATCTGTAATTGATGCTTGAGAAGGTGAACACCTCCATGATGTACCTAGTAACATCTGCATTGGCTATAGTTAGCTTACACCTTGAGGCATGAGGATCAAGAGCACAAGGAAAGCAAATTGAGTTGTGTTGTTATATATGTGGAGGGGTGGGGTGTCAAACTCCTCATCCTTCTGAGACTTGTTAATTGCCTCTTTTGGGTGCTGAGAAACTGCATTGAAGTAACCCCAGGACAAAGCTGCTTCATGCACTTGTGTAAAGCTGGAATCTAGCCCTGAAGAAAATAGGAGGGTAGAGCAGGAGATGAGTGCAGGTGGTTTTTTTATCCTGCCTCCTGCAAAAGGCTCTGCAGCAGCCGGTGCTAATAAAGGAGAGGCGAGTCCCATCTTTTCTCCCTGCTGCGAAAAGCTGTAACAATAAAACTGTGTCTGTTTTGCATCTTTTGCTCAGTCCTTTCTTCTCAGTGCTTCTTGTTAACTGCTGAGATTTGGCAGGCCTTGTGTAAATCTCCCTTTTTTTGATACCGAGAGGACAGGTCTGGATCACAAACCTTAGCAGAGGAATTGTGCAGGCAGGATCTTTGCCCATAGCTGCCTCCCCCGATAGATAGATTGCTCGTGATGAGGATTAACTCTCAGCTTCACTCCTCACTGCTTTTGCAGACTACTCTGATTTTGGGTGTTTGCAGGAGGTTACTCTGTCTGACAACCATGTGTCATGCAAGGAAGGTTGGTAATAATGTATGGGCTGAAGAACTTCTGAACCCAAGTCACTTACACCGCCAGACAACACAGCCTCGTTCCCTATCTTTAGGGAGCTCTTAGTCTAAGCTGGAAATTCAGCATTGCCTGATTCATGATATGACTAGACACTAACACAGACAAAACCAATTAGTCCTCAGGTATCCCTTAAGGGTTTTATTATCCGCTAGAATGAATAAGGCAAGCTTGCATGAATGTGTATCCAAGTACTTAGGATAAAATATTCAGAAGACCTTCTGAGATGTTATTCAGAAACTTTATACTTATTAATTTATGTTTACTTAAGTCTGCGGGCCACAGAATCTGAGTGAAAAGGGGCCTGTCTGGAACACTGTGAATCCAAATTCCTGTACTTATTAAAGCAGAAGCTGACTGATCTCTGTTTAAAGTCTTAATCAAATGTGTTCTCCTGTGGGTTGCCATCAGTGTAGTCTCCTGTCAGCTCCCCAAGGCATGTGTCGAGCGAGGGGAGGCAGCAGAGGAGACCAAACTTTGGTGGGTGGTTGGCCATTGCTTTGCCTCAGCTTCAGGTACTGAAGGAGGCATCGTGCTCCCACCTGCCGTCCAGCAAGGCTTTGATGCTGTGCACATTCATTGGCATTTTAAGCAAGTTTTGGCTAAAGCTGTGGTCAATCTATTTGTTCGCTCAAAGCAGTGGGGCTTCAAGTCCAGAAGCCAGCTCCAGAGTTACACTGCTGCTTGCTGGAAATCATTGGTTTTCTAGAATGACAAGCCTTGCTAGTAGACATGTACTGACCAGGAGCCACATCAACACCTGCTCCTTTGACAGATGGCAGCCTGTCAAAATTATTGAAGGATGCAATCAGACGTGACCTGCTGACCTAGAAGGACGTGGCCCCTATTACTGAATCCTGGTGCTATTCACACCCCAAAAGAGACGTATGCTAAAATTTCAATCCTTGCTAGCATCTTTATTTTGGCAGTTCTTTGTCATACAGGGTGACATATTCCCTTTTCACCCCGAATCCCAGGAGAGAAGAGGATTATTCACTGCAGTACCAGAGGGTTTATCTAGGAATAAATGGGCTGAAAATGAGCAAAGGAAATTAGGCTGAGTATCAGGAGCTGAGACAGACCACCAAAGCCTTGTCATTTTTTTCATTGCTTCTTTGTATCATCACACACAACTATGTTTGTGGTTCCTTTTTGGTGCTCAAGTAGGGAAACCAGCAGTGGGAACAGGAGTTCCTGCTGCTCTGAGAGGGAGCAGGTTACACTGAATGGATTCGGAGCAAGCATCTGCCTCAGTGTGTGGACTCCAGTAAACATCTTACATTCTTTTAATCATGTAGAATAACCAGATATGTGTATTTTCCCCATTTGTAATGGGGAAGTGTCTTCCTTATTCTGGTGCACCAGGGTCCTTAGTCTTAGGTCATGAGTAGCATCATGTGGAGTATGTTTGCTCACACCTCTCTACCTGCAGTAGCTCACGGAGTGTGTGAATACTCCCTGGAGTTCACCCAGTGCCAGATACCTTGAGAATCTGATGGTGGTCGGTGGCATATTCCCCATCTTGTTGCAGTTCTGCCTCTTCTTGTCTGCCTGAAACCACTTTTTTGCTTCTCTTCTCAGCTTTTACTGGCTTTTGACCTAAAAGCTGTTTTCACTTAATAGCAGGTAAGTTGTGACACAGCTCAAACTTACCCTTTGTTTTAGGAAGAGCCTGCACTAGATGTGGGTAGAGGCAAACATCCTAATAACAGGCTGACCAGCGTGCGATAAAGCCATCGTCCAGTGCAGCAGAATCACCTTCTTTTTTGTTCCTTAAACTGCCTGTGGAACTGAAATAATAATTATTCTTTTTCCTATGTAGTATGTGCATCTTGATGGAACTTAAGGAAATAAATCCATGCTGCTGAGGGCCCAGACTGAGTGTGAGGTGTTGCCAAAAGCCTCCTTATTTTGTCTTTTGAACATGAGGCCAGCGTCTTTCAAAGGTCTGTGTGTGGAACAGGGAGGGAAGGAGTGATAGCTTTGCTCATGTGCAGAGGACAACAGCTTCCATCCACCCCCGGGTCTGCCAGGATTGACAAAAGCTATTGGCACAGAAATGCGTGTAATAAAAGTATGTCAAAGGTTGTTAAGGAGGAAAAAAAAAAAGTTGGATGCAATCAGGGCAGATTTTCAGGACTGGCAAAGGTTGGCCTGCACATGTGGGGAAGCGCAAAGACAAGCCCTGAAAGCTGAGGGCTAGTCCAGCTTGTGTCAGGGCTTCTCTGGCTGCAGCAAATTGATTAGCACACAGAGCTGGAGCTGCACGCCTGCTCCTGGAGGGGGTTTTTAGCTCTGAATTCAAACTCAATAGGAGAAAATACGCAAGTCTAATAACCGAAGCATCCACTGCTTCGAGCCAAAGGCACACCCTCTCCCCTGGGAACCTGCAGCCAGGCCTTTCTGAATTAATGGACAGAGCTGTAGTTTCCTGGTTAACAGCAAGCAGAGCGTCTATGAGTATTTGCACGTGTGTCTCTATAAATACACTTTACTAAGTGTTGCAGAACGCAACTCTCCAGCGCAACTCGCTGTCCAAGCAACCTCAACACTCAGTTGGAGGATCCCAGGGACTGTTGTGCTCTGGCAGTGATATCCCTGAGTTGTGCCTCATTTTTTTAACTTGAAAAACACTTCAGATAAGGATTTTTCACCTAGAGTGGGTGTAAGATATAGCTTGCTTTTAACTAGTGCTTTTTTTTTTCTCTTCCCCAAATGGAGGACTTAGTTTACGAACAATGTGGACAAAACTCAGACATGGGGAAGTTGAGATAATATGCACCATTCATTAGAAGGATTTTTCGAGGGGATTTTGCTTCAGTCAGAAGTGGCGTGAGAGGTCAGTCCTTCCAGTCCTCCAGGTCTGAGCTCTGTTATCTGGAGGAAAACGAACACAACGAGCTTTATTGGCTCCACAGGAATAATTAGGCGGCCGGGGTGCCTGCAGGGCAGCCGGGGAGAGCAGGACTCCAGGCTCCTTCCTCGCTCCCCTGCCCTCACCATCTGCTCTGTGCAGCTTATCTGGTGCTCAATCCCCTGCGGCTGCCAGGGCCCACAGCTCTGGTTCTGCTACCGCCTCACTGTGGGCATCGCTCCCTGGTTGTGATTGACCAGTTCAAGCCAGCATGTGAAACACCCAGCTGTGCTAACTGTGCTACTGGGAGAACAGTTTCTTTTACTCAGATTCTTTGAATAGGAAAGAATAATTGGGTTAGGAAAGCATCTTGTGGTGCATGCATGCTTCTGTGAAAAAGTGCTTCTTCAAGCTCTCGCTGTACCTCTCCACTCTTGAAATAATTTCTTGTGCCTTTCCTCACTCCCTCATGCCCGTAATACTGCTGGAAGAGGAACAGAGAGGCTGGGAATGGTGACTAGTGGATGTACCTATTCTCCTCTCTCTGTCTGGCGGTGAAAATGCACCAGAAAACTGAGCTTCTGTGCTAGATAAATCAGCTGCAAGCTAATATTGTGAAATACACACCATGGCTTAACAAGGCGTGAATAAACATAACTCTGCAAGAAAACCTTTCGCCTTGGAGATCTATTAGCATGAAATAATAGAACAAATAAAATTATGGGTAGGGGAGAGCCAGTAGGTATTTTAAAAATCATGAGGAAAGGCTCCTTCATGAACCTGTTAAGGAACCTGAAGTAGTGATAAGAAGGGGAAATACTGTCAGAGATGGGAAACAGGTTTAGAAATTTCCACCCTGGTTTCAACTTTTTTTATCAGAGTGAAAATTAAGTATCAAGATACAAGTGGTGTTTATTGTCTTCCTGAGTGATCTGGATGTGGAAGTACTTGAAAATGATGAAAGAATTCTTGTAATAAAGTTGGGAGGCAAGTGAGAGACTTGCCGAGATGAACAGGCAGTGTAATGGAAGATCGTAAGTGGAAAGCAGCACACTCTGGTAGAAATTACTCTTATCTTTTAAATTAAAAATAACTGTTCAGCAGAGAGGATCGGTGTTGATGAGGCAGGCTAGTAAAGAATATCTTAGCACAGAATTGAAACATCATGCTAAAGCATATGGTATGCATTTAAAATTCGGGCAGAAAGGAACAGCTTTTTCAAATATTGCTGTGTTCCATTTACTCTTCCACTTCACCTCACCACATTCACAAATGTGTCTCAGAATATGGAGGTAAATAAGAAGTTCTTTTAGTGCCTGCTGCCCTCTGCAACTGTCCCATCTTCTCTTGAAGGAGCTGGAAGAGGAGGGGTAGCTCATGCAGGTGCTTGGTAGCTCTTTTGTTAATGCAGTATGTTCTAACTGGGACTTTGGTGAGACATCAGGTGGGTTACAAATGGTCAGTGTGTACATACTACGGAGTGTTTAGTGCTAAATCACCCCAGCTCTCCATGGCTGCTAAGTCTTCGTATGGCTTTGTGTCTGCAAGTAGGAAACTGGGAGATTGCCTGTGGCTGGAGTATCGAGTTGACCTGGCGGCCAGTAAAATAACTTCATCTGGAGGTCCAAGGTATCTAATTGTGCAAAGATACAGAGAGAAGCTATAGCTGTAGCTCCGCAGATGGGGAATACTCTACCTTTCTATAGACAGGTGACACATTTCATCCCACTGTGTCATGGAGCATTTGAAATGGGTTTGTCAAAACTGCAGGGAGTGATCCTCCTCTTTACATTAGGGGCACAAAATAGAGTGCTTGTAAAAGTCTTGCTCTTGACGTGTATGTACGTGTCTGTTCTTCGGTCGGGTGTATTGTACAGGATTAAATCAGGATTTGTAATATCATCCAACACTTCTTGAATATGTCTAACTTCTGTGCTGTCTTCACAAAATAGTATCACTGGAGCGGAGAGAAAAATTACACTCTTCACCCTACTTCCGCATCATCTAGTATTTAAAAAAACCTGTCAAGTTTTTTAATAATGGGAACAAAAAAATGCAGAGCAGCCATTTCAACTTAGTCAAGGTTTGTAAACCTAGCAGAGAAATTATTTGGGGAAAAAATGCTGAGAAGCAAAAATCTGCTTGAAACCTTAAACCTGCACCAGCTTCCATCACGGAGCTCAGCTCCCTGGAAAGGCAGTAAGACGACTAAAGTTCCCTTCCTCGAATGTGCACATATCAGGAACCTTATCAACTGCTGGCAGGCTGCGGGATTACATGTAAATTAAGTGTATCAAAGAGTCGAGTTAGATAGCCAACGTTAGGAGCTAAGAATCTCATTCTTGCCTACTTGAAAGCCCTTCATAATGGATTAGAAACAAGAACTTACATCTCTTAATACCAGCTGAAAATGGAGGCATCTTTTTGCTTCTAGTGAATTTTAATACTTTGAGAGGAAATGGTACTGGGGATTTCCTTCATTTTAGACAACCCTGGTAACAAGAGGGTTGCAGAATGATGTGTACGTTTCACAATCAAAATGAAAGCCATAAGGCTGCCTGGATTTTCTATAAGGGTCTCGATAGAGTTGTTGGCAAAGGTTATTTTTAGCCCTGTAAAGCAACAGAGATCTTTACAATCTTGGCATTTCTTGCAGCTTTAAAATGGAGAACAGCTTTTGAAATGCCTGCTTTTCCTTGAATTTTTACCCATATCATGAGCTTCTTCATAAAGATTTTGCACTGCTCCTGGCAGTGGGTAGTGATTTAGTGCCAAATTGTGCAGAACTGCTCCATTTTATACTGTTTCTGCAGATGCTTTTTCTTCTAGAAAATAGATGCTGGGGAAAGAAAAAATAAAAATAAAGCCATCTGATCCTGACATTAATTATTTGGGTTGTTTCCAGTTACACGTGTGAGCTGTTCAATTTAGTGTGAAACGGACAGTGAAAAATAAAGTTTGGCTGAAAGTGGATACACTGAGCACTAATTTACAGATCTCAGAATATTTAATACTAGTGAAAACCAACTTGTTTTTTTGTTCTAAGCATAGGTCACCAAAGGCTTTCTATCTCTCCAAAGCAGAAGAAGGTATTGCTACAAAAAAATCTCGTGTCCCAGGTGAGAGGCAGTGTGTTTCAGGTGTTCAAGCAACAAGAGGGGGGTCTGTGGGCTCCTGGCATCAATCCTAGATTTGGCTGCAGTGTGTTAGGTTAAAGCAATTAATTTGGTGGTTTTAGATAGACCTGCCTTGACATGTTTAAAACCATAGGGAGTACAAAATAAGTTAGCTTGTCTCTAGTTCAAAAAGTTTTCACACATCTTTGTCTTAGCTGGTTCTAAGTAAAACAGATGACTCATTTGTAAGGCTTATTTGTACCGCTGAGAGCTGGAGGGATGATATAGGTCAGGGATGATATAGGTCAGGAATTATATCGGTCAGGGTTTCTCAACCCACTTTCTTCAAAGGGCTGCCTAGATTCTGTAGGAAAAACGTCTGTTACCCATTTCTAACAGTCTTCTAACATCTAACTTTGCTATATCAATCAGGAAAACAAAAGTAGAGCTTGAATGGTCATTTCTCTCTCTAATTTTTGCCCTCCCATTTTATTCACTCCCTGCTTGAGCGCATGGGGGATTTGCCTGTTTGCTTTGCTATCCTTGCCATATTGTTTCAATTATCTGACAATCTTTTTTTTCACCTCCACTTGACTTATACGTGGGTTTAACTTACAACTGGGACAATATAGTCATTCTGGCAGCTGCATTGTGGGCCACCTTCTGCTGCTTTTTGGACCACCAGGGAAGATTGATGAAGAATACTAAGTCTCGATAGCATCATAACTGACTCAATCCCTCTTCTTTTCATTGCATCCAGATATTGCGTTCAGGATACCTGGGTTTAGCTCGCCGAGGGTTTGGCCTCTAAAACAAAGTAAGTGTCTGGGGTCTGCCCCCTCAGCGGGTGAGACCCATTGAGGGTGATCTCTTCTTGTATCTGGTGCCATATTTAGGCAGGAGACAAAGCGGAGATTGATTCAGTCTTAACCTTCTCATGGGCTTCCTTTCCATAAGTCATGCTTTCACTTCTTTTTTGTAGTCTGGCAGCTGCAAGGGCTGGTTGCTTGGTGACGCTCTCAGCAGCACAAAGAGCTCTCAGCTGGGAGGCCAGGTCTGTCGGCCACAAACAGCTGGGATAATTTTATTTGTCTTTCTCTTGTTCCCGTTAATTGCAGGGAGCTGAATCAAAGTCAACATAACAGAAAAGGGAGGACCAGCAGATAACTATTTATGGCTTCTTTAACATCCACCTTTTTCTCCCTGAGTCAGGGAAGTGACAGCACGTGCCAGACGGGGCCTGTTATTTCAGAAATGCAGGAATAAAATTAAAAGGCATAATTTCCACTTCTGGTTCAGGCAGGCTCTTATAAAAGCAACATGTGAGACTGGGGTTTAGATTTAGGAATCATCATTCCTTAATCCAACGCGTGCCTGCCTGGTCATTCTGAGCAACAATCATATGCTGCGCAGGTCACATCTCTGAAATGGCTGTTAATGACTTCGCCTCAGAAGGACACACCGCTCAGATTTTATGCAAGATGAAAACAACTAATAACTTCCAGGGGTGAAAGCGCTGCCATTTAATGATGCAGGCATAGACCTTAGTTTTATGAAATCCTGGTTCATAAAATCCTTTCTGCTCCTAGGTTATTTGGTGCCTCAACTGATTTCTGCTTAGGGTCAGACTGGCTGGAGCTAGGCTCGAGAAGGTACAGAGGAAAAGGTGACAGGGAACATCAGTGCTGCTCGGCTTGCGCTTTTGGAGCTTCTGAACTTCTCAAGGTAGTGCCAGCATCAGTCACGTGTTGGGTCTCAGTGCTACCTAGTACTGAGCACGTTGGCTCGGATGCATCAAGGCATTTAAGCATGAGAATAGCTCCCTGCAAGGTAGCGAGTGTGGAGGTGCTCTGCAGATTCCCAGGAGCAGTGTTAAGTACTGGTAGAGGAAAGGCAAGGAAACTGGCCATGCTTGAAGCTGCTCTTTTCTTATTAATGCTATTATATTTAATAGTGACCTGGGGCTATGTTCCTAAATGACTGAAGCTGGAAGCTCTGCTTTCGACAGACTTTTTTTCTCATTTCAGCTGTAAGTCATAATATATTGTTTCTAGTCAGTTGTTAATTTTACGCTTTTGGGTAGTTTAATTATGCAAGGTGCTAAGCAGTAGCCAAACAAGTAAACCCGAACACTGAATATTTACAGTTCACTAATCAAATGCACACTAAGGTGGATAAACTGATAAATAAATATACTAAAGGATCTGCTGTTAAGCTCAAGACCAGAAAGTGTTATTGGTCTGTGCATTTTCTTCCCTGATTGAAAGCCCTGAAGTACCCAGAAATAAAACTACCTTTTGAGGGTTAGGCCACTCTGTTCCCAGGGCTAAAGTCAAGGGAGATTGAGGAATGCGAACTGAAGTGGAAATGTACCTGCTTAACACGACGGTAAATCCAGCATGCAAAGTTGCTGAGGGAACGGGCTAAATTGCTGTGATCTTCTGATCTGACTGCGAGACTAAGGACTCTGAGTTTTAGCGCCCTGCATTCGCGAGCTGTGATAGGTGTTAGAGGAGGACCTTTCTTTTTTGTGCCACATACCTGCACAGGGCCTTATCAGTGGAACCTTTTCAGTGAAGAGACAGCAGCCAAGGTGGTAGTTCTTAGTTAAAAAACAAGTGCTTGAGCTACGGCCTCTTTTTCAATCTGAAAACATTTTATCACTCTAATCCAGGTACTTAGGGCAGCCCTGCCCTGGGCTAGGGCTTCCCAGATGTTTTTGCTTGTATGCTGTTTACATTTTGTTGATTCAAAATCTAACAATTTTTCTCATCAATTACTTTCTGATTTACTCCTTCAGCTCTTGATCTATTAGGACAATAATCAGGGCAATCCCATAGTTCATGCTTTAGGGTGTAGAGTGACCACTGAAGGGATCAGGAAGGAACTGGCCTCTCCACGCAGCATCACGCAAAAAGATGTAAGGGCATTTGTGCAGGAGGAGCTCCCCTCTTCTGAAACATCATCTCTCAGCCCCTCACAGAGGCTGTGCATCAGCCTGCGTACGCCGACCGATGAACTGATCCCCTGTATCAAATCCTTATGTAAATACAACAGCCTAATCCCCCTGCCCTAATAGGAATTTCACACCTTAATCCTCGCTATGTTCAGAGGCAGACACGTTGCTACCAGGCAACTTGACGAATGCATTCTATTTTGAGAAAAATCACTGTATATAACTTTGTGGTAATAGGGAAACTGTAGTCTCCAATTTGTATGGAAGACTGAAGCATGTCACTAATAAAAGGGAGGGGATTATGCTTCTAAATTGTCAGTGGATTTCAGAGGATTTGCCGCACCAAATGAGGCCATTTGCCTACCAAGTCCTGCATTTTGCCCCTGGCCCTGGCCAGCTCTTTTTGCTTTAGCTGGAAATGTTCCCTGTGCAATACAGTTGAGGCCATAGGAGTTCAAGCAAAAGGATTCCCTGCCTACCCCTGCAGCTCAGCAGTGCTCATCGTGTGCTGGGCTTCCTCTGCTTGAGCTGGAAGAAGCGTCAGTCAGCGCCTGTGATGTCATTCTGAATAAACCTGTGATTTACATTATTATGTAACCACAAAGTAGTATTAAAAAGGCTGAAGGATAGCACACAGGGGGACCCAGGCAGCGCCTTGAACTCATCCTTTTCTATATAGATATGTACTAATCTCTTAGTCACGGATACTTATTTCTTACCCAGCTGCAGAGCCTCATCCAAAGCTCACTGAACTCTGTGAAAGTCGTCCACAGGCCATGACCTCAGTCTGATGGTGCAGTGCATTCAGGGCCTTCCCAAAGGGGAAGAACCAGCTCCGTTCCTGAATTGCCACCTCCGCAAAGAAGGATGCACCAGTGTGTTTCACACTGCAGCCGAGAAGCAGTTGCATGAACAGAGGCACCTTTTCTCAGTCTCTTGTGCTCCTGGTTGTGAAGGTAATTGTGAGTGCAAATCACGCAACTGGACGTGCTGTTATTAAGCATCATTCCCCGAGTCTGTTTGCTCGATGCCTCTTAGTGCAAGCACGGGCAGGGCGGATCTTAATCAGCTGTGGATTAACCACTAACACAGAACACAATGTGTGCACAGCTTTACAAGCAACAGCGGTTAGCTGGCCATTTGGAAGAAATCTGTGTACATGCGTCCCGTTCTTTCCACTGCCAAAGCTTTTCCAAACCACCCTTTTGTTTTAGTTTATTTCTCACTGCAGAAGCTTGTTTTTCCGTGCCCTGCTGTCTTGTTGCAGCTCCAGTCCCTCTTGGCTGCTCTTTGTTTGCCCCGTTGTTACTAAATGCTGCAGTTTGGTCTTGCCTCTCACCGGTGCACGAATGAGGCTCTTCAACAGTCAGGCCTTTATATCTATTCTCTGCAAAGTCTATTCTACTAATGCAACCCTTTGAGCATTTGCATCCAAAATGCCAGTGCGCTGAGTCAAATCTGCTACTACACAAGAGAGCCTGCACAAACTAAGCCTTGATTTTCCTTTTTTTCCCAGGCCAGCTGGCTGTGGAAAGTTTCGCTCTTTGTAACTCTAAATACTTGGGTTGTTTTTAATCAAATTTGACTGTAGCTCATTTAAACATTTGTGGCTTTTCCTTAGGAATGATATCACTGTCCCAGCTAGCTCCTGTGGAGCAAGGTCTGGAAAATCTGCTTTCTGACAAACTATAATTTAAGAGTCAGCAATGTCTGATGTAGCAAGAGAGGCAGTTTTGGAAGGGAAATTGTTACCCAGTTATTTAAATGCTTCTGTCATTTAGAATAAACCCATCCATAACAGCAAAGGTCATAGCATCCCCAAGAGCTACTTTTAAATGTTGGTGGGGTTTTTT